>JAQFZO010001204.1:0-17079 GCA_034695885.1 Geophilus flavus
CTGAAAATAGTTCATGGATAATGACGGATTTATGGATTGTCTTTAATGATATGAAGATTTATTTCGGAAAAAAAAAAAAAATTCAAAAACCAGGACGAAATTTAATTACCCAGCATGCCTTTAATTCATTTCAAATCCCCCTTCAATGAAAATGCACGCTCGGTTCATGAACTTTCTCAAGAAAAAAAAAAAAACCTTCATCTGACCTAGCCGTTGAACATACCAGTCTCAGAAAATAAAATTGCTGCCTCCGAGGCACACATACAAACAACTGGTCAATACTCAACTTCTCGTCATAAAATCGCTTTTTTTCTTTCTTTCTTTCTTACTTACTCCCTCGATATCATCCTTTTTAATTCAAAGTTTCAAACCTAAATAAAATAAAAGAAATGATTATAATTAAATTTATAAGCCTCTCGGGATAAAAAAAAACCTCCCAGCTGTTTTGTATCTTTGCGCTTAAAACCTATAACTGCTTACCATTTAATTATAGGAATTTATTAGAAGAGCGCCCATAAATTTTCCCAAAAACGACGACCTGGAAAACTCTTTTCGTTTATTTACTAAATAATTTATCGTTTATTTTTATTCGTGCAAACTCGTAAGCTTATTTGTGTTTGCAAAACAACAAACCGGGAAGCTGTGTTATGCTAATCAATTTAAAACAGATTGATGTTTACTTTTAACCCTATTATTTATTCATTTCCAGCATTTTAACTAATTCGAGCACTGAAATTAGTGCTTTTATTTATATCTTTTAGTTTATCATCACACTAAATCTCTAATTAAAATTTTAAAACATAAAAAATAAATAAATAAACGACATGAAAAGTGACTAAGCGAAGATATCAAATTTCGCGTATAATCGAATGTCCGTTTTTTTTTCTCCTCTCCGTTTTAAACTCGCACACTCTTTTTAACACAGTTACACACATACGATTTAGACCACTAACTTCAAAGACAACTGTAGAATACTAATTACCGAAAACCTCAAGGACAACCACATAAAACTTTTTTAAAAACAACAGAAAAAAAAAGTAAAATAAAAATTAAAAAGGAAGACATGAATGATGATATTCAACTCACACATTTTTGCATTTTCTAACAAGGGGCCACGAGAAAAATTATAATATAAAAAAAAGAGTGGAGTGACACCTGTAAAAACGACATTGAACACCTGCTAATTCATGCCATAATTATAACGAACGACCAATCGGATTAGAGAATCAAATAGGATGCAATTAAGTGTCTTAATAGGTAACCAAAAGTTACCCACTTCACATCCACTTACTTTAATTTTTTTTCTCTTCTCGTCGTTTGTAATTTTCTTTTTTTTCTTTTCGTTTGTTCTGAAATTGTTTTTCCAACTATGGCGCTTGTGTTTGAGCGGGATTGTAATTTTGATGGCGGGTCGTGACGATCTTCTGTCGTGTCTCCTCCGTTGTCTTTTCTTCTCTTTGCATTTTTTAATTCGTGTGGCAGCGATTTTTAGTTTCAGCTGCCCCTGGTCGAAGTTGGTCTCGCGGATGGCGAACTCGTGAGAATCGCTCGTCGACGACGACGATGACGAACTGGACGAAAAGAAACCCGAATTCGACGTGCTCGATGAGGAACTGTCGGAATCGGACGAGTCTCCCGTATCGGACGATTCCTCCGTTTCGTGTTGTTGTTTATTCTTCTTCACCATTTTATTCCCACTTCCAGCATGATGTGTCCGCATTAAATCCATTTTCTGGATTTGTCTATACGGCGCTTCCGTCGATTTCCTCCTTTCTATGATCTTCTATCTTCTACTCGTGTGTTTGTACTTCTCCATCCAACATTTGGACATTTTGAAAAACTTTAAAAAAAGAAAAAAAATTAATTAATAAAATTAAATACAACAGAAAAATATTTAAAAATTCAAATAAGAAAAAATATTTAGGCCAAGTTCCTTTAAAAGATGAAGACTCGTGAAAGTAACCTCATAAAATTTAAGTGTCAAATTCCTTAACACATTTTTTTTTTTAACCATTTATACATATATTTTTTCTTTTAGGAAAAGAAAAATAAGATTTAAAAATAAAGCTTTTCTTATTCCGAGTTTGTTATCAGATTAATGAAATAAAAGCGAAGCGTGTCTGCAAACACATTCCAGTTTTGAATACAACAACTTTAATTCGTGCCCATGTTTCTTATCAACAATCTTCATCCCAACATCTTTTTCCGATATCCAAACAATCCTAACCTCAATTCGTTCACTTCCGACCTTCGTGAGTACGATAATTTTGCAACGTAACTGTACGATCACTATTAAATCACCATCCAATAATAATGCGAATATTTACCTGGTTCAAACGAGAACTATTATTAGGCTTAGGCGCCAAAACGGTTAAGTCAAAGAATTTCAAATTCCAAGGGCGCAATCGAGTGTTATCCGAATTGATAAAATTGGCGTGATACCGATATAAAATTGCATTCGATGACTAGTATGGTTTACATGTTAGAATGAGGCTGAAGAAAGAAATTTCCAGCACAATCACTCTACACTGCAGACTTATTCAAGATGGCGTCACGCCGGCAGAGCTCCGAAGGAAAAACAAGAGCGTATCGGCTCCCATAGCTGTTCCTCATTTTGCTCCCTCTATTAGGGGAAAATGGAAATTGAAACATTGGTTACGGGGAGTGACGTAAATAGGCCTTAAAACTTTGTAAATTAATAGCTCCATTCCACTGCCTCGATCGTGACATTGCCGTAATTAATGGTATGTAATTTACTAATTATAAACTGTTTTCGCCTAATCAATTAACCGAGGTTATTGCTGTTTGTCAAATTAGAAGCTCACGAATAATAAGTTGGCGCCTTTTTTGAAAATAAACATGGAAGCTCATTCGCCTATCGAAAACGGAAACATAACGGGGTATGGTAAAAACATTATTAGTTAATTTATAAAAAGAATTAATTATATGTTTTTTTATATTTTTTTAAATAAGAGTCGATTCTATTAAAAGCAACATAGCGACTATAGCAGTAAATCGGTAAGGAACGAAAAATTCTTTTTAAAAGAAATGAAAATGGAATTTAAAAAAGTCAAATTGTCAGTCTTTTACAAGTTGAGACTATATTGGCCAAAGCCAAATGTACTGCCCAAAACGGGGATCAAACTGAGGAAAGCAAGTATGAAACTCTTCTTAATCTGATTTAGAACTTTATAATCATCGATCTTATACATTTTTTCAGAAAAATCCTGAGTTTGGTTGCAAAACAAAAAGAATTAGCGACCAAAATTCTGGCAGAAAAAGCCGAGTGTGATGAGTTACTAAACCGCTATTACCTTATTGAGCAAGAGTGCTATGAATTGCGAAACGAAAGAATTAAACTCATTGAGGAAATTGAAAAATCCTCTCAAGAACCGAATGAAGTCGAAAATGTCCCTGATTCCGTCGAAGAGTAATATAAATTTTATTAACGAATAATAGTTATCAGTCAACAACAATTTGAAAATATTTTTTTTTACAATTCAGGTTGAAAGACATTTTGGATTATCAACTCAAAACGGCCAATAATGTGCGCATAGTTTTTCAAAAATTGATACATGGCAGTGGAATCAATTGGGCAGATGACGAAATGTTGAAAGACTTGGTTCTGGAGTTGGGACAGGAGCCATTTCAAGATTGACTAAATTTACAAAATTGTGATTAATTTATCCGTTGTATAAAATTTAAGAAAATAAATTTTTAAGTTTTATTTTTTATTTTGAGAGATTTTACTTTTTAAAAATTAATTCAAGTAATATCTTATTGGGGGTCCCATGATATCGTCACCACCAGAATCGGGATTTTCGAACGCAACGGACAAATCAGTAAATCTTTTAAGAGGATCTTCTTTTAACAGGGAAATCATTCTGAAATATAAAAATAATAAGTTTATATTTAACTCAATTTAATCATTTTAAATTAATATTACGTGTGGGTGAATCGTTTGTTGTGTCCAGGCATGATGGGTAAGTAAACTATAAGTTTACCGTAGACTATCATCGAAATTTGTAATCCAGTTTTAGCTACCAATTGATCGATGAACTGTTTGAGGGTGAATGTGGAATCTCCGTAAATTTCCCATTTATCCCAGATACTGAATTCTAGTCCTCCACTGTAAAAAATGTAAAATAAACGGTAAAATATTAATTTATAATACGGTATTTTGTAGTTTTCTTACGAAAGTTTAACACGGCTGACTTCCAACGGTTGCGATGAAACGAAATGAGGTACACCAAGATTTATAAAATGATTTTGGTGTTGTTCTCTCGTCAAACCGCTTGCATATTTTATCAATTCTAGAGTTGCCTGTAATAAATTATTAAATGTTTAATATAAATTTATGTTTGTACGATATTTTTTTTTTACTTACAACACTAGCCACGACTGAAGTTGTCGTGACGGTGACGGGAATAATGTTTTCACTGATTTTCTTTATTGCGGCCATGTTGGCAGGTTTGATCCCGTACATCATCGCTCTTAAATTCTGATTCAAAAATGTTATTACATTATTACTGAGTTACCGACTTTAAAAATTATGAATATTTCTGACTCACCGTGGTACAAAAAATAAAATTATCGTATATGACGCTGGCTGACTTTGATTCGATTGGATTCATCAAAATATCATCGGGTATTTTGATTCCGATGTTTATAATTCTCTCGATTTGAGCAGCACATTTGGCCGGATCGTCATCCTCGACTGTATTTTCTACTTTTGATGCCGTTTCATCAGTTTCAATAACCTAAAAAATAAAAAAAGGTAATGTTAGTCGACTAAATTTCAAAAGCAAAAATAAAATTTTTACTTTATTTTTAGGCACAAAATCAGGCACAGCAATCGAAAGTAGAATATTTATTATATTTTCTGGAAGTTTTTCCTGTTAAAATTACGGTTTAAATTAATTTTTAAATTCAAAATTGTCTGATTTCGCTTACCGGTACTTTAATGTTGTACATCATCGCAATTAAAAAGGCAGTGTTTTTGACGAAATTAAAATGACTAAAAATAATTAATGGTAAGTATTTATCGTAAAACAAAAAAAAAAAAAAAGTATATTACAGCTTGGTCCATGGATGAAACTTGATAGGTGTCGGTGGATTCTTTGGAAAATGCCAAAATTTCGCTTAAATTTAAAAAGATAAGTTAATAAAAGCAAGTAACGCTTAACAAACTATAGTTACCTCCATTTTCCAACCGTCGATCGACAGGAAACGAAGACAACAACTGTTTTGCTTTATAATTGAAGTATTTATCAAATATAAACCTAGCTAACGTTATGCAATCCATGATATTTTGTGGTCGCCTTTCTAAGTATTTCCCAACCGTTACGCAACAGTTAATGTGCTCGCCGTGTCTCAATATCTAAAATAACAAACAATAAATAAAATCAATATTAAATAAATGCAAATAAAATTAATTAATGAATTTAATTGAGGCATGTGCTCTTAACCATTCGACTTATTTCCGTCTTTTAAAAACTAAAGCGCTTAGTGCAACTAATTGATTATTCATGTCTTACTTCTAAAGTGTTTGGAATGTTGGTATTAGTCATCCAAAACTCATTGCACGACCTCGGTTTTATAGAAAAATATCTCTCAAACTAAAACAAAAAAAATTATTAATAAAATATGGTTCACAAAACTTATTTTATAAATAAATTCGTACTTTCTCTTTCGCCCATTGAACAGCGTGTTCAATTCTAAACGGAAAAGATTTTAACACGCAGTACGGAACTTCGTGCTCCGTTGGATCAGGCTAAATAAATAAATAAAACATTAAAGAATTTATTCTTGGCACTAAAATCAGCCAAATAATCATACCAGAGATGTATAGGTTTCAGTTTGATGAGGTATTATGACTTGAAGATGAGCTTTAGTACCATTTAACCCAGAATCTAATAATGGACGGCAAAACTTGACTGCTAAACTATCTAGATATCTTCTTCCTTCAACATTGTCTAATGCTGATAAAATCATATCTGAATTTTCAAACAATTCATTTGACGTTAAACTTGCTGTGACAGGACAAACTACAACCAAAAAAAAAAAAAATTAATCAATCGGATGTATAAAACTGTTATTATATTTTTTATTACCTCTGAGTTGATGACAAACTATGTTAACGTTCGGATTAAGTAATTTAACAGCGTCAACTGCAACTTGACATTTCGATCGCTAAAAAAAAAAATCCAGTAAGAAATTCAGTATTTTTGTAAAACTGTACAAAAATTAAAATAAAATTACATTGATATTACTTTCCCGAAATAAAATTTGGTTTCTCAAGTTTGATTTTTCGATTATGTCGTCATCAACAACTGTAATCTAAAATTATTAAATCTTTATCATCAGTAATTATTCTAAAATAATTAATTTTACAAAAATCTGCGTACTAATCCTTCCTTCGTTCCCACTCCTAATAAAGCGCAATTTTTCAAAATTTCACAGCCAATTGCTCCACAACCAATCTTTAAAACAAAAAAATTATGTTATAAATATTATTTCTAATTAAATAATAAATTAATTTACCAAAAGCAACTTCATTTCAGTTAATCGTTTTATCACAGACTCTTTTAAACAGGAAGCCAGATAAAAATAACGATCGTTTATTGGGGATAACGGAACATTTACATCCATTAATTCGCTACAGTCATACGAAAACTAAAAGATAAAAGATAACATTAATTAAAATTATTAATATATCCAATTTAATTAACCTACCCATTGCTGAATTGGAGTAAATTTCCCTGTAGCAGCGATCAGTGCTTCGAGAGCAACCAAACCACCGAGGAATGAATTTAACGGGAATAAACAACCTTGTGCTGATTTAGCCAATTTTTTGATTAATTCTTCATCAATTTTTACCTGGAAATAAATTTTACAATTGAAAATTTCAGTAAAATATTAATAATTTTGAATTAAATTTCATACTTTCTTATTAAAACGATCGTTGTTAATTTGATGAGCAATTTGAAGCATAGTGTTTGAATCATCATCATCCCACAATCTTGGAAGTACTTTTTTAGATTGCCAAAAACTGTACAACGATAATATAGCTAAATGGAAGTCATATTTGGCCTCGGCGGGCTTGGAGTTATTAAACTGTACAATTTTCGGATTGAGTAATTGAGCCTCCAATGATTCCTTAGAAAGAAAAAAACGTTTAGTTGATAAATTTCAAAAAAGTAAATGGATAAAACGTACAAATTGTATTTCATGTGGCAGTTTAACACGCGTTACTACCCCACCTCCTTCATACTCTTTGAATTCAACGCTTGAAGTATCACATATTGAAAATGTTGATGGCGATAGAACAACTATTTCTACGATTTGATCATTTATTCTTGTCATTCCTTCTACTTGTGTCACTTGAACAAAGTTTCCAGTTGTAAAACCGTGAGGAACATTATCAAACGTTGTAACAATCCCAGGTTTTTCCTTGAAAATAAAATAAAACAAATTAGGAAAATATAAACTAAATAAAAAATTCTTATATTAATTTACTTTCGATATAAAACTAATAAAAATTTCTTTTTCTTGTTCTCCATTCTCATCTATTACATCAAACTGCTGACCAAAATCGTTAAAAGTCCAACAAAAAAATCCATATACATCAGCACTAATAAACTGAAATAAGAAAAAAAAATTGGGTGAAAAATGAATGTGATAAAATAATTTTCTCGTACTCTAATTGGTCGTGGTGTATGCAATCGGCAATAATTATTGATCTTTAACTGAAGTTCTAAGCTGCATTCGGTCAAAATTACACACTGAAAATATTGTACTATTAGGCATCACAAAATTTACAGAGGATATGGCAAAATCTTACGTCATAATTGCTTAAATACAGTAAATTTCCTATATTAACATTCACATCCTGTGTAATAGTGTCAAGTTTAACACCTGGATTCAAGTACGATAATTTCTCACATATTACTTTAGCTCTATAAAATAAAAATTAAAAGTTTAGAAAATATTTCTCACACAAAAGAAATTTCAATTTAGGTACCTGTTTCTTTTATTATCAACATCATCTCTTGTCACATAGAAATGTGTACCAGCATCTTTAAAATTTACATGATGGCTATCTTGAATTGTCAACGACTGAACACCAGACGAAATTAAATTTTTTGCTATTTCAACACCAAGTCCGCCAGCTCCAATCAGTAAAACCCGAAACTTTTCTATTTTAGTTACAGCTTCATCTCCAAAAACGTAATGTTGACGACTGTATAAACAAACAAAAAATAATGAAAAAGAATAAATTAAATTTGCAATTACACAAAACATTCCTATAAACAAACCTGAAATATTTATCAACCTCAAACTCCATTTCTTCGTCCACATTCGTGGGTGTTTGGAGGAGGCAACGCTTTTTTTCTGGGCTAGACGTTGTGGCTGCTAATAAATGCTCATACAAAAACTTTTAAAATGTCTAACTAACGGAAATTAAATCGATATCTGACAAAATAAATTACTAAAGCAATAAATGTGTTCGTAATTGAGGAACTAAAGACGAAGCGTGTTTACTTCCGGCAATAAGCATGGAATTCCAGATCATGTTTCTGACATTTGCCCGCAGAGGGACTTAATGCGAGCCAATGGGAGATGAGAAGTTGTTACGTCACTTCATTGGCGCGAGATCTAAAAGATCCTGGAAGATCCAATCGGTCTTGGAATGTTAAATATTAGCCATTATTTCAAATTAATGTGTGGAAATGTCTTTTACAACCTCAGATAGATTAAAATATTTGTACGTTGGTTTACAGCCTCCTTATCCTAACCCCGATTACAAACACAACTATATTTCATATAATCAAGGTGCAATTTTTAAAAAGAATAAATTTAAATAAACCAAAAGATTAAAAAAAATGATTATATTTACAGAGGAAGACCGTTACAATGGCTACTGCCAAGAATGTCAAGTCGAGCAAGGTTTTTTAACAGAAAAGCGGCCGTATATTGGTCCGTATCATCATAAAGGATCAGAAAGATTCTCGGATGGCATGCCGCCATTGATGTATAATAATTCGGGACAACAGTTGTGTTCCCATCACTTACGAAACGAAGAAATAAAACAACAACATGAAGAACATTTGAGAAAATATGGCCTCTATTGGGAAGTGCCGTGGCAGAAATATAAAACACAGTTAGTTACAGGTTTATCACACCCTTAAAACCATTTTATATTTAAGTTTTTTATTTTTTTAGGCTGATGTACGTGGAACCGACAAAAAATTTGTCCCCTCATGAACGAAGTCCGTTTAATCCCTTTTATACGTCGACTGAGAAAATCAATTCAACTCTCGTTGTCACTGAAAAAGGAGCGATTAGAAATGTTCCTGGAACATGCAATCCTGGGAGTCGGAGAATCCGAACTGCATTTTACGAAGCTGGTTATCCAAACTGGATGTACAAACCGCCGAATTGGACGAATTACACTTATTGATTAGGTACTTAAACAGACAAAACTATATATTTACATTTTACAAGTGTATTTCATTGTACAAAATTATGTAATATTTCATCAATTATTCAGATTTTAAATTTGTAATAAAATTTTCAAATAGCAAAAGGCATTCAATAGTTGAATCGAACACGAGGTTATCTTTAAATGGATCGCCTATGTTTCTATCTAGTTTCTTGGGAATACCAGGCGATGAAAATAGTGTTAATTTCCTCCTTTCCATAAACGTCAAGGTGATGCATCCAATTTCTTCCAAAATCTAAAAAAAAAGAAAGAAAATAAATTAAAATTGTGAATCAATTTAGAAAACACACAAGAGTATTACTTCGATTAATTCTAATGCATAAACAGCTTGCAAAGTCGGTAAAAGCTGGTCCACCAAATCCGGAAATTCAATTCCAGCATTGACCATAATGTTGCAAAGAACAGATCGTAGCATCGTTTCAAACATTTCAACGTTTAAATTTCCGTCAGGCATTTTCCAAGGGCGGGGAAGAAAATAATTTCCAATTTTATCACTGCTGCAATTCAAAAAAGAAAAATATACATGAAAATTACAAATATAATAATAAAATAAATTCAGAAATTCACACAACTTACCCTTCAGTTTCACTAATTCTTCTTCTTTTACCCATCACGTTATCCTAAAATTAAAAAATTTATATAAAAATTTTTTTTTCACGACAAATATTTTCGTATTTCATACCATTTTCTCTCCAGAAGAATCTTCGACTCTGTGTTTTCTCAACACCCACGTGTTAATATTGGCTGCAGATACATATTTCAGTACATTAACACCACACCGAAAAACAAGCCCACTCGACACCATCACATCCAAATATCGCTTGAAGCACGGTTGGGAGCATTTTGGAAATTTTTCTCTAATATTTTCCAACGTGACACCCAGTTCTTTCGCAGCCATGATAAATTGATAGAGATTGCTAAAATCAAAATATTCTTCTTGTTCGTATATGAAATTCCGTCTCAAAACATCGTCGAATTTCTCCGCTTCCAAAAGCGTCAACTGCTTATTTACGACGTTGTACACCAATTCCGGGCTAACGGAACAGTCGACTCGTTCATTTTTTTTCGGATCGGTTAGATAATCGTGATCAAAAGTTTCAATTTCGTTCGAAACCGTATTTTTAAGTGTGATTTTAACTTTACTCGGGATCACGTAAATGAAATCTTGGGAATGTTGAACCAAGTCTGCTGGATTTTGGTCAATTTGTTGTCTCTTCATATACAAGTGTACTCTAGACACTTTCCTCGTGCCTACTTCTTCGCTCTCTTTGCCGCATAATTTTTGACGTTTTCTGGGCATTTCCGAAGCTGGGTCCTTCTCGAATTGGATCAAATGATCGAAATCTTCTATCTTAATATTAACCCGGTCCAGTGCTAACAACGTAACAACGCCCGCTGCGATTCCTACTCTTCCGGATTGTATCAGAAATTCTTCACCAGTTTGTTGCTTGTCAATCAATTCACACAAGAATTTTCTGGCTCCTTCGAACACTGTTGGTTTGTATTTCGTTCGTAACTTATTAACGAACCTTTAAAAAAAATTAATTAATTAAATTTTATATTATTTAATTATTTTATTGTGATTTATATTTCTTACGTAATGTGAACTTGATACGGCAACGAGGACAAATGGAGACGATTTCTTATCGTCTTGGCTTTGGCTTTCTTATTAGCGATTACTTGATCGTTTCTTAGTCTGGTAATCACGGATCGAAGCAAAGTTTCGGGATATTCGTTGTACAATCGATACAAATGTACAGTCCATTTGTCCTTGAAAGCAATCGAACACACTGCACTCATGACCAAGGTGTACACAACAGCAAAACGAAGACTGACGACGTTGTTAAGCTCCAATACCAGTGACTTTTTAGAAAGTAATGTATCGGTAGACGTCATGTTGTAATTGAGTTTCAGTTCATCTGTAAATTTTTGGGAAAAAAAAGTTAATAAAATGCAAAAATGAAATTTAAAATTGTAAATTTTACCAATAGTATCCGGCAATTGGAAACTTGTGTAAGTTTTCTTTTCCTTTTTGAATTTTTCCACAACCAAGAGCAAAACTTTCTTAAAAGCCGATTCCCATGCTTTTTCGTCAGTTTTAGGAACGTTCGGATTAATAACTTGAGACATTAACTCCTAATACAAAAGAAAGAATAATTAATTGAAAAATTTATTTAAACTCTTCCTCATTACAAACCTCGTCTTGCTGCGCTTCTCCCACATAAACCGCTACGTTATATTTCGTTCTCGGGTTTCTCATCATATACATCACTCTTCTCTGACATGCTCGCGATGTTTTTTCATCAGAAGACTTTTTAAAAAAAAAAAATCAAAAGTTAATATCTCTTCACTAATATCATTTTTCAAATCGGTTTACTCACAGGTATATGTTCACGCAACACATCCCGAATGAAAGGTGAATTAACGATCAACTGATGGTAATGGTTAGGCGCTATCAAAACTGATGCAACTTTACACAGTAATAACTAAAATAAAAAACGTAAATAAATAAATACGGATTGCTAGTCACAGATTAAAAATAATTACAAATGAATCTTCAGTCGAACTCCAATCTACTCGTTTCTTCACTCGTCTTTTCAACGCTTCTTTATCCTTGTCATCATAATATGGGCGGCGTTTAGTAGCTACTGCTCTTTCGCGAATAATCCTTGTTTTTTGTTTCGGTGTCGTCTTGCGCCTCTTATTTTCTTTTTTCGGAGTCACAGAACCATCCGCACGTTTTCTCTTTTGACCCCTCAATCTTTCCGCTCTCGTTTGCGCCTCCTTAAGCGTGACCTTTATCTCCAACTGTTTGTCTTTGGTCTTTAGGGTCAGATTTCTATTTTGCAATCGACCCAATCGTTTGGAATTACTCAAATTTTCGTTAGCTGTTAAGAAAAATAATAAAAATTACAATTTTATTTCTACATTTAAAAATAAAAAGTAAAAACCAACACCTACTTTGTTTTAAATAATTTTTGTAAAAATATCCGGGTTGCACAACATCTTCAGATTCATTACTCAAACTACAATCAGAATCGTTTTTATTTAATTTCGTGCCCATTTTTTTCGTGAAACGGAACCAATTCCTCTGCAAATGACTAAAAGATAAACAAATAAATATCAAAATTACCAACATATACCGATTTAAAATTAAAACTTACGCGTATAACACTGTATCAAAACCACCAGCTCCACGTCCATCGCCCGGAATGGTGCCATCGTCCTTAATTTCACTGATCTCTTTCGCCGCACATGCAGCCATCATCACAGCTTTGCTGTCCACTCTTTCGACAGTAACAGTTTGATTCAAACTGGACGTGCGACAACCGAGAGGTGTTTGTAAACAGATTTCTTGTGTTTGAATCCAAAATTTTTCCAAATCACCCAGAGAATCCAGTTTAAAAATAATCTTTTCGTATTCCTTATCGGCTGACGTTTGACAATACGACGGGCTGGACGAACGAGTATCGAGCACTGCCACGTTTCTGTGTAAATACATGAATCGTTGCTCTTTTTCTTTATATTGCTGAGGTCCGAACGACAGAAAACCAAATCTAGCCAGTAGTTCGGCGTTTTCGGAAAAGGAAAAGATGTATCGTCGACCGGAAAATAGTACGGAACGAATGTGTGGTTTTAAATGCCACACTAAACAGTGCTGTTTGATGGGATCGTTTAAATAAGGTTCCAATTCAGTTATCTGTAATCGAAAAAGATGTAAAATAAAATTAAAAAAATCATTTATATAAAGTAAATTAAAAAAAAAAATTCTTACCACATACGGACAATTGATTATTTTCAAAAATAAACTAATAGGTAAACGAAGAATAACATCAGACATTAAACACCATCCTTTGGGCCAATCGGGATGAACTGGTAATGGCGATAGAAAACGTTTGAAAGAGTTTTCGTCTTTGTATACTCTTGGAATTGTATTTTCTTTGTCATCCCATATGAGGGAAGGGTCATCGTACTCCTTTCCTTCGTACTCGTATATTAAATAAAATAAAAACTCGTGAAGGAGTTTCAATCGTGTAAACTTCACTTCAGTGGTGGTTTTGCTAGCCTAATTTATAAAATATTATTATTATTATCAATAAATTATACATAAACTAAGGAAAATCGATATACTTACAGTAATCATGTCGTAGTTTTTCAACGAGAATAAAGTTGGATCCTAAATAAAACACATAAAATAAATAATTATATCCAAATTAATAGTAATAATATTAACAAAACACACATTTTCCACATCTTTTTTCTCTTTCTTCGGTTTTTTCTCTTTGGGAGCAAAGAATTTCTTCATTTTCGCTTGTTCGACAGCACTTTTAAAAATGGAACTTTGTTGATTTATATCCTTATCGCATATGAATTGCAACTAAAAGAAAATAAATGCAAATTCAATTAAAGTATTCGAGTGACTTTTTAATGGTATCATCTTACCGTAACAACTTTTTCCCCTAACTTGAGAATAGTATTGATAATATTAATTTCCTTCTCCGCATACAATATTTTAACCAATCTTTTCACCGTATTACGATCTACGGTTGAGGTGACACCTTCTTTACTCTCCTCAGTCATAATTGCATTCCTCAAAACCGCTGAATTATCAACCAACTTTTGTTCACGTACTAACTGCAAGATTATATTTACACGCTTCAGTTTACGATACGTCACGTCAGCTGTAAATAAATAAATAAATAAATATTAAATTAATTCCTAACAAAATTTAATATAATTAATACTCTTACGATTTTCAATGCTAAACTCGGACGTATCCATCTTTTTAACCGCGTCAAATAACTTTTCTTTCTCTTGTTTGTCGTTTTCAGACGACGGACAAGTTGAGGTGCCTTCTTGACCATCTGACACATTTTCAGAATCCATCAACTTCTCGTCATCTTCAGGAACTTTCTCGCTTTTCAAAAACTTTTGCCTTTTTAAACCTTCTTCATGAATTTGTTTCACAAGTGCACAGTTGTGTTCGTGTTTTTTATGCACGTATCTATTTTGAAACAGAAAAATTTTAAATTAAGCAATAAAATCAAAAATTCAAAATAATTAATTAATCATTACTTTCTGCATCGCTGTTTACCCACATCTTTTGAAATTTGTATTACAGCTTTCAATCTTGCTGAATTTCTCAGGAACAATCTCGATTCTAAATACGGAACATTCATCGAACGTGATAGTTCTCGATCACTAACACCTTCGGGATAATTTTGCTTCAAATGTTCCAGTGTTTGATGCAAAAATGTATCTTCCAAACAAGGAACCCACTTTTTCACTTTAAAAAAAAAAACAAAAATAAAATTTGAATTTTAAATAAAAATTTTAATATTAAAAATGTAAAAAACCTTCATCTTTAATCTCGGTCTTCTCATCATCGTCTTCGTCTTCTTCATCGTCTTCTTTTCCCAGCTTATTAGGATCGACGTTGTCTAGCAGCTGTAACGCCCTGACTGTTTTAGGCGTGCCGTTCGAATTTAGATATTTTTCTGGTGGTAAGTTTGGTTTTGCTTCTTGCAAAGGAATCTAAAAAACAGGAAAAAATTGTTTTTTAATAAAAAAAGATAAGAAAAGTCTTTTTAAAAAATTCATACCGTAATAGTTTGAGTAATCTGGTACAAATGCTTATTAAAAAATTTTTTCCACGATTGGTCTTTCAACCCCTAAAACGTAAAAATATATTTAAAAAAATAATTCGTCCAATAAAAAATAAAATTTAGTAAATTACAAGTGCTTCTCTTAAATATTCAACCGATGCACTCTTGTTTGGTCGTTCAAATAAAATCTTGCAGATCAATTGCAACATGATTAAAAATTTCGATTTTCTCTCGACGTAAAATCGAGTTAAATGCAAAAGAGAGCCGCACACCAATGATCCATTGCAATTTCGTTGATAATGTACCTAAAAAAATATAAAATTTAAAATAATTACAGTTTAAAAAAAAATTTAAAATTAATCATCACTTGTTTCGTTATGAGTTTTGCCGATATGAATAATTTGCGATGATAATGCGACGACTTGGGAGATTCTTCCAACACCTTCAAACTCATTTTTCCTTGAGTAACTTCCCCGTGATAACGAGAACGCCCGATTCTTTCGAGTAAGGCATATCGCATTTTATTCAATTCGATCGTTGGATCACTACTCGAACCAAACAGAGCGATCGTCCTAGTAATTTGATTTGCAACTATCACAAATTTTTCTTTCCACTTCTCTAATATTTGATCTAATGTCATTTTCATGTTTCCATCTTCGTCTCTGATTTCTTGCGTAACGTCCGTTCGTGAATGAAAGGTACTGCATGACCCCAGAACTCCCTCGTCCTTTATTATTGAAACGGGATAAATGTCATCGATGGTATTGGCCTAAAAATAAAAATGCAATGGGATAAAAAACTATGTTGTTGTTTGTAAAATTTCATATTCTGATTAATTACTGGTTCTGCCACGACTCCTACGTCCAAATCAACATTTTCGTAACGATCGAATAGAATTAAAGGTTTACGTTCTTCGGGTAATTCGAAAAAATTGAGTTCACGACGAATCGCAATCTGCTTCCATAAAAATTCTTTTGATTTTTCGTCCAAGGAAAAAGAAAATTTTGGTCTTGTCTTTAGTCGGATCCATAAACTTGGAATTGTAATACCTTTTAAAAAAGAAATATTACACAATTATATTAATAAGTTTCTTTAGTGTTAATGTTTTGTCGTGCATACCATCTAAACCTTCTAATGCTATTTCGTCGATACAAGCTGACACGAAATCGAAATTCATTGTAAGTTTTTACAATTTGTTTATCATGAAATATTATGCAAACAATTTGCTCTTTGCAGCAGCACTCGTCCAATCCAACTTACGACGCGCAAATGTGTCTGCGGTTACTCAGAATCACCACTAGAGGGAACTAAAGAAGGCTGACGGATTGGGTGGCGGTAATTATGATATGTAAAGCAAATACAAACTATAATTAGCGTGTAATAAATTGAACGATTCAATGTACTTAGGATATTCATTAAAAATATTAAATCTTTGACTTATTCTACACTAAAGAAATCAAATTGATCAAGACCGATTTTTTTAATGAATAAAATTTGTTTTTACTTTTAATTTCTTTTAATTTTTTGTTTACGTAGCGAGATATATTCCATTAAATTTATTTTCCGTTCCATAATCAAATATGTTACTTAAAATATAAACTGAAGGCGTTTATTGATTGCTTTAAAGTGTTTTATATTATCAACAGGTGGCGATTCAATTTTTAGCATGGTGTACCGGTTTACAGTTCATTTCTTCACACAGAAATAAAGATAAAAAAAAAATTGAAAGGTAAACACATTTATTTTCCTGTACAAATGTTATCAAGAAAATATTTACATTCATTACAGAAAACCTTTTTGAACAGGGTTAGAAACTAAATCGCGACAAAACCATTTCCTATTTCACTTTTTAAGCTTCTAATGACTCTTCTATCTCCTTCGTCGTAGCCGTTAAACTTTCCTCCATTCGTGACCTCACATCTTCCATCAATTTATCCATATCGTCCACAGTTAACCCTTCGGTCGGTA
>JAQFZO010001205.1:0-17075 GCA_034695885.1 Geophilus flavus
AAAAAAGTGCAACATTTTTTTTCTCCATTGACGGCAATAATAAACTCAATGTCAAAAAAAAATAAATGTAAAAATCCTACCACACAATACAAATTCTAAGCCTCGTTGCATACTTTTCCAAGTAGTTTTGTTTTGTTTGAAATAAAACAAGACAACTTTCAAAGGCAGTTTCCTTAGCTTTTTATATCAAACTGAAAAATCGTTTGTTTACTATTAGTAATAGTCTTTATATATATATTTATATATAAAAAAGTAAACTATAATTTAATGAAATACAAAAAGTTAAAAACAAAAAAGGCAATCATAGCAGTCAAAACAAATCAATGCATACGTGTAGCAATTTCACACTTATTTTCAATTCGATATTGCAGAGTATTTTTTTTCGGTGAGATTCTGATTGTCCTTTAAATTCACACAAATCATAAGCAAAAACTCATCACAAAATGTTTATTTCTTTTTTTAAATTTTTATATATTTAATAAATTCTTGAAATTGGTAAACGATCATTTGTATCTATTACTACTAATGAAAAAATTTGTTCCTATTAAGGCAAAAAGGTCATTCACAACATTTGTTTAATTATTAAGAGAGCAAATAACTTTCATCAAAAACTTATACCAGTAATTCAAAGCACATTTCAATTTTTTCCACAGCAAAAAAATTTTTATCTAATAATTGTAAGCAAGGCCACAACCATTGGACATAACCTATTTTCAGTAATATATTTTTATTTAATAATTGTCTTCATAAATGATCACTTCAGTAGCATAGAAACGAACCAAAAAACACGATTTCCACTTCCTTGTTTAGAAAGAGTAAAATCTGTACAATGTGACCGTAATAAACAACGATTTAGAAAGAAATTAAATTCCTATTTACTTTATCACCAGTTATTTTTTTCACGTAATTTTTCATTTTTTTGTTTTTACCATGAAAATAAATAAAGAACAAGCATTCGTTCGATTAACAAAAAAAAAAATTATTATAAAGATCACAAACCTAAACATTTACTAATTAGCAAGCAATTTAACAATTTTTTTTTACTTTCTCTTTAAAACATAAGTATTAAAAAAAATTTATTAGCTTTTGACGAACCTTCAAAACGAATCGGTTAACGAAAAAAAAGCAAACAAGATACTAACCAGTGATTTTAAAGATGGAGCATTTAGCACTTCCTGTGCAAACAAAAAAATTTTGCCAAAAAATTTTATCCACCCTTATTATGCTAACATTTTCCCCCTTTTTTCTTTCATTTATTACATTTTTTTAAATATTTTTTTTTTAGCTTGTTTATTCCTCATTCATCAGTTTTGCGTGTAGAAATTTATTTGGTCTTCAATTTAAATTATCTCGAGCTTGAAAGTAGCATTGGAGCGGAGATTAAATTAAGCAAAAGATGACTGAGAAGTAGTGCCATTAATGATATGAGCATCATTTTTACTACTCTTGTTGCCTTCGTTTCGTTTATTAGCACCTGGTACGCGCTGAGACCCGGATTGAGACGAAGGGCCTTTACCCTTCATGCCCATGGATTTAGCTGGCTCGGAAGACTGCTTCTCAGCAGCTTTAGTATCCTTTTCCACAGACGAAGTGCCATTCTGTTTGAGACTCTCTTGACTTCCTGTTAACAAATTTTAAAAATTTATTTATTTATTTAAAATTAAAATTAATTAATTTTTTACTACCTTTGTTTTCGGCACGTTTTTCAGATGATTCCTCAGTAGGGTTACTCGAAGTAGTCTCGGGTTTCGAGTTGGGTAGATCATAGGAGGCATTCGTCTCCGATCCATCTCCATCAGCGTAAGATCGAGGTTTGCTATCCGATCGCTTGTTTCGACGACGGCGATTTCGATTGCGTCGATTTCGGGAGCCTTCCAGCGACGAAACGCTTTCCGCATCTACCGAGGAAAGTTCTGCAATCAACCGTATTCAATGTGTTCATTCGAAAACGCGCCATCTTTTGGTCAACGTACCACGGTCTTGACTTGCAATGCTGGAAACTTCATGACTGTCTAACACGGTGTCGTCCTCGTCAGTGACTCGTCGACGTCCATTGCGCTCCCGCTGACGAGGGGGTAAATCCGAGACTCGATCTTCTTCAGTTTCAGGCGTTTCTCGACGAGAACCTAACAGGAAAACAGTTTAATAACCAACAAGACAAGAAGCGTAATAATAACAAAACAACACGCAAATCTCTTACCACAAAACTCAACTCAAATCAGCATTACATTTTATTTTTCTCTTCAACTTTTGTTATTAGTAGGTAAAACATTTTGCATATTGTGTTAATGGAGTTGAACCCTAGGCCAAACCCTTTCAGAGCAATGATTATTTTCTACATTTCACTAATCCAATAAAATTTTACAATAGTAAAAAATAAATTAATTAAATTAAAAGAAAAAAAATCACTTTTTTGACCGAAAAAAATCATGCAAAAAAAAATAAATAATAAAATTTGTTTTTCTTTTTTTTTGGATACAAACTTTGTACCTTATAAAAGCCCAAATTAGCAGTAGTGAAAGGGTTATACGTTGGCCCAGGGTGCACTCCAAAATACCCCTGCTGCCAGATTAAATTAAATTCAGGGGTTCCTAATGAATGGAAATGGAACAAAAAATGATCAACTTGCATTTCAAATATTTTGAGGCTTTATTACAAAAAGAATAAAGAAAAAAGTTGACAAGCTCTTTTCACAAGCTTGTAAAGCAAAAAGTCATTACACGAGTGTACCTCTTGATCACCCTCCTGATTTTTGAACCCTTTCACAACTGCTACAGATGAAACAAATCGGTCTTTTTTTTTCTTTTTAAATGTCGTATTTTTTCAAATGGGAATAAATATAACGGCTAAAAACCAACGGGAAAAGGGGAGTGGGAAAAACTAAAAAATCAATTCCAAAATAAACATACATTCGACAAACATAAAAAGAGCAATTGCACGAGTGCATCAAGTGTTTCTATTTTTAAACGAGAGAAAGAAAAAATAAAAGTTAAGGAGAAGAAATGTTATAAGAAAGCGAAAAGGAAACATTAGCAGAATTATTTGTGAAGTAGGAAAGGATTTGGTTTACAAAATGATTTTCAGCCTCAGGAGGTGGAAGAGGACACGGTATTATAAGGCCTAGCAAGCGAGCCTGTCACGAGAAATCCGATCAAGTGCATCAGATACATCAAAGTACTGATTTAATTATCAAATTAAAAAAAAATCAACCAATGACAGCTTTCATTAACCCCATTCTTCGACCTTAAAATAATTTCCAACCATCTTAATTCAAAAACCAAATCTCAAACTTAAAAAAACTCAAAATCAAACGTTAATTCATACCTCAAGTCACAACATACAACATGGGATATTATAAAAAAATAATAAAGAAAAAAATGTACAATAAAACTTGTGAAAGCCCTTTTGACACCTATTAAACCAACCACATTTTTTCCAAGTATACTTTAAGTTAATTTCTTTCAAAGCAGCTTTTTATTACTTTAGCTGCACATAATTTAAGTAATTAAAAAACATGGTAAAAATGTGTTTAACTCAACAGGAACCCCTGAGAGAGAGCTTTAAAATGGTGCAAAGCAATTATAAATTAATCTATGAAAAATAATAATAATAATAATAAAAAATTATATAAACATTTATAGTCCGAACAAGACTGTATTGAGCTGTCATCGACCTGATCGGATTCTGTGAGGAACACTGCTTTATTTTTTCCTTGTGTCATACCATAACACTGGGTTATATGTCAGATCATTGGGTTGCTTTAACAAACTTGTTTAACACAATCAGTTACAGTAAAGTTGTTAAATCTATAACGATTGTATCACCATTTTATGCCATTTATCATACTCTTAGTGTTAATTTTTCACGTAAAAAATTCTTTCCGTAACTTTACAATACTGTCCAATGGTGATTTGTATTTTTTTTTCCATTTAAGGTGTTTAAAGTCAGTCCGGAGGAAACAGTCACAGTTAGTGATGATAATTGTAATAATAATAATAATTAATCGTTAGAATGTTTGTAACTAGATACAGTCAAAACGTTTACAAAAAAAATGGGTTTTAGCCAAATAACCACCTCTTAATTTCTACATTAATATTTGGGAATATTTTTTCATATTCCTCTTTACAAGCTGAGGTTACACAATGAATTTTCAAATCTAATCATTTCTCCCCCCAATTCGAATGTTTCAGCCGACAAATGTCGCTGATTTTGTATGGATTTCATTGAAATTTCATTGTACGGAACTAAAAATTTGCAATGAAAAACTTTCTGCAAATTCCATGAACCTCTTTACCTGATATTTGTATACCACTTTTTTATTTTATTATTTTTTTTTCGTTTTTACCTTTTTAGATATTAGTAAGGAAACAGTTTCATATCAAAGCTTTTACAATAGTAGTGATTATATCAGGTTTGACACAAAACACAGCAAATTAACATGTTTTTCTTTTTCTTTTTTAAAATTAATGGTACTAATTTAGGACAGAAATAGGATTTAAAAATTAATTTTACATTGCGAAATGGTGTATTCAAAGAATATTGTCTACTTTTCCTGGAAGACTACAAGTAACAACTATTAAACAAACAAAATTAAATCAAGACAAAAGTGCACAGATCTTTATGCAGTAGTTATCAGTAGAACACAACGGAATGTATTGGCGCAAAAAATTATATTCATCCAATCAAACTCGAAAATTAAATTAAATCAAAACTCAACAAATCTCAATTTTTTCCTCATTTTTTGCACCAACATTCGTACTCGTTTTGAAAAAAGAAAAGTAATTGACATGAATATTCAAAATCATGACAAAATTGGTTATTTTCATCAAACTATGCTCACTACACAAACAGCATGTAGTTTGACCGTCAAATTAAAAGAAAAAAATCAAGATGTTTGTCGTCAGACGTGGCGTAATCGACCAAGACGTCAACTCATCTCTCGTCTGACTCACATCGTCCTTAACTTTAGTTTTTCAACAAAACACATTTAAATTCGTTTCTTCTTTTAATTATCGAGTAAAGAAAAATAAAAAGACAGAAACCTTGATATTTCTATCATGCGTTTATCGAACATCAGCAAACGTACTCAGCCAATTTTGGGAAGTTATAGGTCAAGTTTGGTTTTATTTCAACACATCCAAAACAAGCCAACAGATGAAATATTTCTAAAGTTTAACTTTTAGAAATAAATAATCCACTTGCAAAAAAACAAAATTATTCAACGAAAAATAAAAATAATAAACCTAAATTTATATTACGGCAGTATTTCAAACACAATCTGTTTTCTACTGCCGTTGGATAATCATCTCACAATTACATCTACCTAAAATCATATGAAAAAATAACCGAAAACGAACCGAAAATCAAAATCGGAATTTTCAAAACTTTTTTGTATTTTTTTTTTAAGATTTTTTTTTTTTGGTTTTTTTTTTTTAAGTTTTGTATTTTTTTTTTTTTTGTAATTTTTTCCACGAGACTTAAGTTGGGAAGAGTATCACATTCTAACAAAAACAATCTTCGGGCACTGTAAAGGATGGCCGAGGGTTCATCAAACGTAAATCGAGAAATCCCTCATTTCATTTCCCCATTTTTTTTTCAAGTTACTTCTTTGCATTAAAATGAGGTCTGCCCCTTTCTGACGAACTTCCTCGTCCCCCTCCTCCCCTCCCACCTCTTGGAGGACCACCTGATTTACGCTCTGCATTGGTAATGTAATCATTGAGGGTCGGAGTACCCGTGTTGTTGTTGAACCGCATATCGGCCGCACCCCAACGTCGTGTTCCGCCACCACCGCGTCCTCCACGCCCTCGTGGTGGGCCCATGCCTCGTCCGCCTCGCACAGCATCAACATCTGATCCATAGCCTCTGAAAAATCAAAGAAATTGAGTAAGAAATTCAATTTAAAAAAAAAAAAAAAATTAGGAAATTTGCGCAATTCTTATTTATAAACGTAACATTAGTCGATTAATCAAACGATTAATCCATTAAAGTTTTAACTGATTAAAGTTTCGCATAATCGATTAATCGAATTCAAAATAGCGCCAAAAAAATTAGTGCTGATAGGTTAAATCAATGGAAATCTGTAGAAAAGCGGCGAAAATCGATATAAATCAACAGAAAAGAGCAAAAATTGAGGAAAATTTTGAAAAACTGCGATTTGGCGACGATTTCTGTTGAATTACCCGATTTCAATCGATTTTCTTTAAAAAATTTGTTACAATTTCTTAAATTCCGTCCAATTTGACCAAAATTTTCGACCAAATATTTTTTTGGAATTTTTAATAGCTTAAATCAACTTTTTCTAGCCGATGAAATTGTCGATTGAATATCGATTAATCGTTTAAAATATCTGGATTAATCGACCAAAAATCCAACCCTAGTAACTTATCTACTTGCAAATCTATTTGCCGTAACTTTCAGCTTTAGAAAAATTTATAAGTTATAAAGTTACGTTTATATGTAAGGGTTTTGCAATAGCCTTATTGCAGTGTCTCAGACTTCCGGTTTCGTTAACAAATGTTTTCTTTGATATTTTAGGTTTGGATATTAACGAAATAATGACCCAAAAACTTGTAAATTTATGAGTGAGGTTGTTGACAAAACCGGAAGTCCCGATTCTGCAATTACACCAAAAAATTCGTATTTCATACCTGTCTGGACGCCTTGGGATAGTAAAGTTTGGTACAGAGCCGATGGGATTGACTCCATGTACACTGCGCAGCTGCTGGTCGATTTCAAGTTTCTCCTGCCGTAATTGTTCCACTTCCTATTGATTTGTAATAAAAATTATTTTTAAATTTTTTGTTATTATTTTTGCTTATTTTTTACCTTTAAGTGAGCAAGATGATATTCTAAGAGGACCTTGGCATTGGCAATATTTTCAATTGTACCCACGAATACAAATGGAACTTGGCCCTGTAAACATGAAGAAACCTTTTGAAAATTATTTAGCAGGCTTCAAAGGACGGAAGAAATTAAAATTGAATACTCCGGCAATCATTTAGCAAAAGACATCACAACTCTATTTCTATTCCATAAGATCAGATTGGAAAGAAGTGGTTGATAAATGTATGAAACAAAAAAAAACAATCAAAAAAACAATCCAAACCTCTTGCAACTCGTCGAAAGTTGAAAGAAATTTTGACTTGTTTACTACATTTATATACAAAACGCTTGAAAAATGATCACCTGAGTATATTTTAATTTATATTTCCACACTAGTGCGGGAATATATTTAAAATAAAATTCAAAACAAACTGGTTAGCTAAACTGATGTGGTCGACCGGTTCCAAAAATAATTGTTAATTTTTAGATAAATTTTAGATTAATCATACCCAATTTTTAGTCAAACCACATTCTGACTCTTCCAAAGCCTAAATTTAACACACCCCCATTTCCCAAGTTAAATTTAGGCATTACGAAGAGCATTTATTAAATTCGCATTTAAACAAAATGATTTTTTTAAAAATAAATTAATGTAATGATGAATCTTTCCAATCATCTCAAAATTTCGTTAGTTGTGTTTAATGCACAGGCGATGAGCGTACATTTTGCACAGCTCTTGTTTATTAAAATTATTAAACCCACCCAAAAGCCAAATAACCAATATTTTTGTACGACTTAAAACAACCTCTGTTTCAATGCGAAAAACAAACACACACACACACAAAATATTAAAAAGAAAAAGAAATAAATAAAAATAAAACAGACATAACCGTTTTATAGAATCATCAAACCTTTTTTTCTTCGTCTTTGCTTAGGCTGATCTCTAACTAAAGAAGAACATAAATCTTTGTCATTCGAACAAGAGTTGTGCAAAACGTGAATTATATATTCTACCTGCATGTAGATGTTGTGATGTCGCACGGGAGCAGGATGTTTCGAGATGCTTACCTCCTCCCTAGGTGTGGGTTGGGGGTCGTTGTCTCCCTCTATCTTCACTCGCACGACCCCTGATTTATCAACTATCTCTTGAATTATCTTACCACCTTTGCCTATAACTTTTCCTATTAAAATAAATACATAAAAATTACATTAGTTTATGTAAATGGCACAGAAATACAATCTCACTTTCTTCTCGTACTGACCTACTAAAATTCTGGGCACTTGCACACATTCTTCAGCGTACTCTAGCATTCCGCGGGCCTTTTTAACTGCTTCTTCAGTCTGTGGAAATAAATATAATAAAAATTGTGGAAAAATTGAGTTGTTGAAATAAATCTTACTTCTCCGAAAATTTTGAAAGTACAGGTAGGTTCCTCCAAATCGATTCCTGTCACACCGTCCACTTTTCTTGCCTGTTGAATATTAGTACCGTGAGCACCAATGGCCAAGCCCATCAGGTCTTCCCTGACGCTAAACTCTTCCATATACCCTGAGTTACTGTGTAATTTTGTGCTCTGTCGGAAGAATTAAGTGAATTATTTTCAAAAAATATACCTAAAAAAGGGTCAAATTTACGGATCTCACTTCAAGTTGTCTAGCCGCTTCTTCCGTCCTATTCATTAATAATACTTTTTGCCGCAAATTCCTAAAATGCATATTGGCCAACATGTTAGCTCTTTTTTTCGCAGATTCCGAGCGAGCCTTCGATAAAATACAAATGGATTTTTAATATACTTCTTTAAAATTTAAAAAAAAAAAAAAAAAAAATGTTATGAGTATAGATACTCACGATAATCATTAGGACGTTTTTCTCAGGGTTGTACCTACAGATGGCTGCACCACAAGCTTTTTTAAATTCTTTATGAACACTTTCTACTTTGGCACTAATAAGAAAAATTAAAAAAACATTTTTAATTTCTTATTTTCATTTTCAGTCATTTTTTTTTAAAAAGAAAAATACTTACTGTTCCCGTACATCTTCAGGTACCTCAATTTCAAAACAATAGAAAACGCTTTTACTTATGAAAGGACTGAAAAAAAAATGAAAAATACAATTTTATAAGTGAAAAAATTCAATAAAAACTATGAAAATTCATTACTTCGTGTTCTTTAGCCGTATACGGTCACTGGGAACAATTTCTGTGTATGTCGTGTCCCATCCCAAATATTCTACTACATGAAAATCTCCTTTAATCATTTTTACTACAGCTCGCCACCAGCCGCATGCTTCTTGTTCATTGGCTCGAGAAAATACCTATAGATTTTAAATTAGTTAATAAATTTCATCATTACGCTTCGTTTGACAGATTTTTACTTCGATTTCCATATTTTCCGTGATTTCTGCTTTGCTTTCCGTATCCTTTGGTGGCAACCGTACTCGGTTGAAATTAAACCTACTTTCAGGCTGCCAACTGAAACGAAATGAAAAAACGTAATAATAAAATGACGGAATTGGGTTTGTAAATATTTTATTAACCACAAATAATTCATTTATAGGTTGGAAATAATTTTCAGGGAACATATACTTACTCATTTTCAAATGCTACTGATACTTCTTCTTCATGGACATCTGTAACGTACGCCTACAAAAAAATGTAATAAGAAACATTATTTCTTTTATTATCTGAAGAATGCAGTATCAATTATCAAGAAAAAACAAATCGAATAGCGAAACTTAGCACTAGGCTTACCCAAATAAGCCTAAAAAAACATTAGCATGCCGGCAGTTCCATTGGTGTTTATTTTATATTTTTTAAAACAAAAATCTTTTTTTTTTTAGGTAGGTAATTTTACTTCAATAAAAATATAGTAAATGGTTTTATTTAGATAAAAAATGGGAGTATTATTCTTAACAAGAATTCTTTTAGGCCTAACACCAGTCAAGAGCCATGCCGGGAACTTTCTATTGTGAGGGCCATCGCCCGTTCAGGGAACCTCAAAAATTGAAAAAAACAAGTCGCATTTCTGCGTGAAATTTGTCAAGTAGGTCGAGATCTTTAACCTCAGGCATCAATGCACTTCAAAATTGATGTTTATAATCGATTTATTTACCTTATAATATGCACCATTCTCGCCGTACACTTCAACCGCAAGTTCCTCCATCTTAGATTCATACAAATGAATTATGGGAAATTTGGTCCTAAAAATATAACTGTACAAAAATAGACTGTAATTCACATACTTTTTATTTTTAAATTTGCATAGACAATTTTCTAGTATTATAATTAATTTAATCACTCATAATTTTAATACTTTTTAAATACCGTGTTTATTCGGAAAAAATCTAAGCCTTGCCTTAGAGCGCTCTAACTAATGCATCGCGCTCGACAAATCTCATGACGCTTCAAACCAGTTTTTTTTTTAAATTTTTTTTTTTCGTGTTAATGGTCGGGATAGTGTTTGATTTTGAACTTTGAGTGTAAATATACACGTGATACATCGGTATTTGAACTTTTTTAGCTATTAATAGCCCATAAAATGAAATGAAAACAGTTTAGTCTATTTTACTTCACTTAAAATCTTCAATTTCTTATACATCATACATCAATTATAAATTGCAAGCTTTTTTTTATTACTTTTTAATCGCAGAAAATAACAAAAAATAGCAATTAAGGGAGTTAATTAGAAAAAATACTTCTAATATAAAATAGATTTGCTGCTTGAAGAAATCATACATTTAAATTGGCTCCACTGATTTCCTTCTCCGCATCACTGGATTTACTATCTATATTAGTGCGTATAAATATTGTTTCCCTTTTACTTCACAACAAAAATATTTTTTTTTTTCTTTCTTCTTGTAAAAACTTTACAAAATGCGCATTTCATGAAATTTATAATTAAAAAAACAAGTGAAAAGACAAAAAAAAATATTATAGCAAAATTTTAACTTTCATTTTTGGTTTTGGTTTTGCTGACAAAAACTTTGATTCCACCGGTAAAGTCAGCTGTAACGAGTACATAACCAGTAGAATTCGAATTCGAACTCGACTCTTGCGGCGTTTCGGCTTCTTCGGCTTTGACTTTCTCTTTATCGAGTTGTTTAAAAATAAGAGCAGGATTTGTCGCAAACACAGCAGATGTCACAACCGCGTTATGAGCTGTAAATACAAAAAAAAGTCGTAAATTATATTTTAAATTAAAAAAAAAAAAACAACAAAAATAACCTTTAATTCCTTCCCAGTATTCATTACGGTCACGTCTTGCGGAGGAAAATTTGGAATAATCATGATATGTCTTCCAAACATAAACGTACTGATTCTCTGAACCACTTGCAATGAACTTGCCATCATGACTACAATTACAAAACAAACAAAAAATAATAATTACACACGTTACCATCTCATCTTCATTCTCCGCATTACTTCCTGGAGTGTAAAACTATTTTCAATGAATAACAATTAATGAATGAAATTTCTCTACTTTCCCTTTGCAACATCCACAGGTGTTTGAACCTCGATCCTAAAATATTAAATTACACGTTTCACCCACCCTCCCTTCACCCACCCCACCCGATTAAAAAAAAAAAAAAAAGGGGGAAAAATTTATTACACAACATGTACGACACACTTATCTCGGTTTGGTTGTCCTCAAATAGGATAAAGAATGTCTAAAAGTTATAATGGCCTGGACGAGCCCATTCCATACCTGAGGCAACAGTTGCAAGAGAGAAATTGATGAGGGTCCTTCCTCTGATTGGAGACACACCCCACCAAATGCTCCAGGTGAGAGCAAAGTGCCACACCTTGACAAAAATCTAAATCTATGTGTAGGTGGGTCAAAAAATGAAATTAAATTTTTTTTTCAAAAATCAAATATTTAATTAATTTTTTGTTATTTTGTTTTGTCAAAAAGTCACAACAGCTTTAAAAGCCCCTCGGGTTACAGCCAAACACGGTCTAATATCGCACATGTGATACTATTCAACTGCTCACACTCCTTAGTGTAAATATACCACCAGGTGAGCTTCTCGAACGGACCTTGGCCTTCCCCTGTTGAGTGAAAGGTGCTCTTCTCATCCCACCTTGAGGCTCCAAACAGGTTAGAAGCACAGCCAAGCAGGCCAGCCTATTGGAGGAGATTACTGACTACTTTCCAGGGTGGAGTGGTGAAGTCCAAGTCAGAGTGGAGCCAGTTCAGTGGAGCAAAGCCCCCTTCTCCTCTCCTCTCCCCATTCACAGCTCTTACGCACACCTGACATACAGGTACAAGAGGCGATGGTACAGGCAAATCTCTCAACATCTGATTCGCTCGAGGAACACTAGAAACATCCCACGAACCGAAAAAGCGATAAAATCGACACCGAAACGTATTTCACACCTAAAAATTGGAGGTAAGGCTTTTTTCTCGATGATGATACAAGTGTTTGTGCATGTGACTTGGAGTATTAACAACAGATGTGATGAAGAGTGAGGAAAGAATTAAGTGGGTGTTCGATTACGATTTTAAATAAGCCATTAAAAGTATAAATCAGTCGTAAGTGCGTTTGTCATTTGTTTATCATTTGAAACGAGTGTGCAAACTGTTGAATGATTCATTTCTTAACCATTTCTATTGGACCATGGCCTTCAAAAGGAAATTGAGCAAAAAGGAGGGTGAGGTCATTTAAACCAAATCATATTTATTTCGACTTCACCTGCGTAAATAAAACTCGGGGGGTACAGAGGGAAAGAAATTTGGAGAGAGAAAAAAAAATTAAATAATGCAGACCAATGGGAGAAGAGTTGTATAAACTAAACCGAACCAATTTCCAAATCCATTCACAGATATTAAAATGATTTGCTTCAGGGAGAGCAACTTCCTTTCCTTTTAACAACAAAACCTCGAGACACTTGGATACCCTTGGATTCTTGCTGTAAATTAGCATTGAAATAAAAAAAAAAACATAAAAATGTCGGTTGGATTGCAATTCAGGATTTTTTTCTACAATTTACTACAACTTACTACAGGTGGTGGATATTTTCGACCTTAAATTCCCACAAAAAAAAAAAAATGCAATAAAATTTTGAAGGAGAAAAAAAAAATTAGTTTTCTTCTTCCTGTCATTTACAACTTACTTGTCATTTCACATTTCCTTTTCCCCCCATAATGGAATTTGCTATTCATGTTATATTTAGTTTCACTATACTTAAATCAACTTTTTTTTTATCTCCCTTTTTTTTAAAAAACTTTTATTTACTCACATAGGTTCACATTTCCTGCGTTTGTCTTTTTCAAATTGACCTCTTTGATGCTAATAAAACATTTCCTCAATTCAAATTCTTAAAAAAAAAAAAATCCTCTTGTGTTTTATCCCAACTTGAAAACCTGGGATAAATGAATTTCATTGGCTAAATCTCAATATCCTTTGTAAGGTAACACCCAATATTAAGAGAAACACACCTACAAAAGGAGTGGCCTGTATAATTTCAGGGTTATTAGGGTATTACCTTCCCATTTCTAAAATTAGGCTCGGTATTCTAATGATAAAATAATGCAGAAATGAGCAACATGGCACTCGTAACCCTGAACCTTATTGTCGCAACGGACAATATACAATTACTAGAAAAAACTGTTTATGGTTTATATAAATAAATAATAAAATCTTTGAATCGCTATCTGTGGTCTGTGGAGGGGGGTCCGGGAGGGGAAGGAAGGAGAAATGGGCGGATTTAATATCGTAATCTAAAAATTGTTACACTACTGAGAAAATTTACGCAATTTCTATGTTACAGATAACAGTATGCGGTTCCTATCAGTTCTTATACCGTCAAAGGAATATAATAATCAAGAAAGCCAGGACTGAGTTTCGGTGAAAATCAATCAGAAAAAACGTGGATTAAACAAAAAAAACAGAGAAAATTACAGAAATACAAGAAGTTGTGCAGTTATTTCAAGTTATTTCACCATGAGAATCGATTGTGTTGCATTCCTGAGTGTTTTTGCCCTCGTTTTTCACTCGTTATGGACCATTTCGGCTCTGAGTAAGTTTAAGGGAGCGAGGGTAAAATGTGCGGTACTAATTTGCAGAAAGTTTGATTTTCAGAAAAACAAGGATCTCACACCGTGGATGTAATAATGCGAATGCCACATCTTTTGGAAAACGAACCACTGACATTACAAAGGTGATTCGAGAGATTAGTTTCTAATCAATCGATCGGTCTGATTCACCCAAAAGACATTCGATCTGACCGAATTTTTTGTTTTGTTTATTTACTCGAAAAGATATGAAGAAAATTTCGAGGAATTGATGACGTTCAGCACGGTTCCAATTCACCTGCATTTGGTGATACCCAAAGTGAGTTTCGAATTGGCGGATCAAATCATTTCAAAACTCAACGAGTCGACCAAAACAAACATGGAGGTAATCTATGATCGAGTGAGTCACTCAGAAATGCCAACATTTGTCAACATTTCCATCCTTTTCCAGGTTTCCAAATACGATTTCGTGGAATTCACGAACCAACTGAGTTCGATGGCGAAAACAGACTTCGGTCAAGACCCAGAATTCTCGCAAATGCTGGCTGACCGAATGCCCACTTTACTTTTGCCCTTCAAATTTCCACATTTAAAAAAACTGATCGTGGTCGAGAATCGTCTGACCATCCGAGCCGACATCGGCGAGCTTTTCACGCACTTCCGTCACTTCAATAACGAACAAGTGCTGGGAGTGGCGTTGCAACAAGTGCCCAAGTACCGATACTCTTTTACCATGTACGAAAAGTATAATCCCGCATCCGGATTGGGGCAGCCAGCAAAGCCGGGATTCAATACCGCTTTACTTTTACTCGATTTGCATAAAATGCGCCATTCTATCACTCTGAATGCATTCCTGCATTATCCATCACTGCGCTGGTTGGTACACAAGTATTGGTTCACCAAAGAGGATAACCCCGTTATAACGCAAGAAGATGTTTTCACACTCATGGGATTCGAACACCCCGAGCTTTTTTACATTCTTCCGTGTGGATGGAATAGACAATTAGATATAATCGGTTTCAGCCAGTCCGAAGCTCGAGATTACAACAAATGCGAAGGGAAAGTGTGTGCTGAAATCATTCAAGGATTCGAGTAACTTTTTTCTCTTTTTTACAATGTAAAATTCACTGCCCAGTTCCACTATTATTATTATTATTTTCTTTTTTTAGTAAAACTAAATTCTAACTATGATAAAGATTAAATCAAAAAGATTTGATTAAAATAAATGTATAAAAATGATTGTTTTTGATTATTTTGGGTTTGAAAATTTGAAAATTAAAAAGGGTTAGTTATTATAAAAAGTTAAAGTATGAATTTACCTGAAACTTGCTCGAATCTGACTACTAAGATTTGAATATCCTTTGTATTTACACGAAATTTTTAGATCTTCTACGTTGTATAAACGAATTCGTGAATCGTTAGATGTAACTAAAATCTTCAAATTTAAACAAAATAAATGAATAAAGTTTATATTTTATGTGAAAATTATCCAACTCGTACTTTGTCCTCAAACGGTGATGGTTCGATCCCGGATATTTTTCGTCCTTTTTTATTTTTTCCTCGCGTGGATTTAACTTCGATTTGCGTTTTATATTTCAATTGCTAATAGAACCAGAACATTTTTTATGAATATATGTATTAAAAAAACACGGTAAAGCAACTCAACCTCCTCAGTATTATAGAAGAAACATCGGCCATCGTAAGAGCCCACAACAGCGAGTTTTCCATTTTGACAAAAATTTGCAGCAGTGATCAATTTTGTCTGCCCGTCGAGCTCATTCCATAGAGCTACTTTCTTGTCTGGAATATTCCATAATCGTAATTTTCCATCTAAGGAACCACTTAAAAAATAACGGTCATCCTATTTATACAGAAAAGCAACTATATTAATAAACGGTTACATTACAAATGACTGAAAATTATTTTACTCTTGGATGGAAAGCAATAGCAGTAACAAAATCGATGTGCTGGAAACAACAGAGACATTCTCCACGAGATATATGCCACAATCTTACTGTTTTATCCATGGAAGAAGATAATATGAAGTAATTCTATGAAAAATAAAATTTGGGATTCAATTAATTTGCCAAATTGGGATCTTTCTTTCATACTTTAGACCAAGATACGTCCAATAAATCAGCAGTATGTCCACTGTAAGCAAAAAATGGTTTTGGCATAAAAGGAGCTTTGGCATCTTCAGATTGTTGCTTTTCTTCTTCCTGTGACTGATGGGAAGATAGGCTCTCTTGAGACGGTGCTGGAGAGACTTTGGCTGGAAATAAATATGAAAATTAATTCAAATATCAGTAAATTTATTTTTATAACCTCACATTCAACGTTATATTTCTGCTTCATGTTGTTAAAATAATCGTATCCGTCCTTCAACACCCACACACGCAGTATGTGGTCTTGGCCTGCAGTAGCTAATAATCTGCCACAATGTGAAAATTTCATGGTCCAAACTGCACCCTGAAATAAATGAATTAATTAAATAAATAAATAAATTGAAAGATTTACTTCGAGTTTAATATCTTACAGAATGTTCGCCTCCTAAATCCTGAATCAACTTTAATTTATCGAATTCGTATGGTCCCTTATGGCAACTGGCAGATTTAAATTTGATGGATTGCTTAGCATCAGCAGTGGGTTCGTCTTCACTCGATTCGACACCACCGTCGTCGTTGTGAAGTCCATGTTTCACTTCGTCAGCCAGCGACCTAACTTTGTTGACGGTACGATTTATTAGACGTTTAATTCTTTTCCTAGAGAAATAAAACATTTTTGAGTATAAAAGGTGATGACTTTTATTTTCTTTTTGATTTAATTTAATTTAATTTAAGGTCAACAATTATCAACACAAATAAGCAATCGTATACGTTTGTTTTCGTTTTGAATCCAAAGTGTCTGAAGAATTGCTGCTCTTCTTCTGATCATCCGTATCATCGTCGTCGGACTCCTTATCTTTATTCAGACTTGAGTTGCTACAGACGAAAATTTTTTAAAATTAAAACTAAATTTGTATAAAATAAAAATAAACTTTACCTGACGTATTCAGAGGTCATCCTCATTATATGAAGACTTAGAGGATTGATGCATTGTGGAAGGCGATCTTCAGCCAAACTTAGTGGAACGCGTTCGCCGGTATCCAAATTCAAAACCATTACTTGCTCCACAATGCATCAATCCTCTAAGTCTTCATATAATGAGGATGACCTCTGAATACGTCAGGTCAAGTT
>JAQFZO010001206.1:0-17075 GCA_034695885.1 Geophilus flavus
AATGGTGAAGAGAATCTTGCACCCCAAGCGCGATTGTTGACAACGACCTTGCAACTCGTAATTTATAACGGTCCTTTATCTCTGCACTCGCCGTGTCAGCCGGTGGTGTTGGGATTGTATCCGTGGTGAAAGCCCACAATCCGCGATCCATAAGAAGCATTTTCATCCTGAACTTCCAGCTGACGTAATTTTCTTCATTCAGCTTCTCAAAACTGGGTGAAACACCCGACTCCGAAGTCCCATGTGCCATAATACAAAAAACGAGTATCAAAACTTGAAATTAACCATCAACAATTTGAAAAAACTCACGTAATATGGGTCTCTGTTCGTCCTAGAGACCCAAAATGGCAGCAAACATCAAAACAACGACCCAAAACGTCAAAAATGTTGCAAATTTGTACCAAAAACGCTCCAAAAACGAACAAAACAGCCAACAAATGCCCCAACCATCCTCTGCTACCAGTGTTGGATTAAAAGAGGCATTGTTGGTAAAATAAACTGTGTTTAATGAAAAGGAAAGGAGCAAAAACTACACGTGTTTACACGGAACAGCTGTTAAGGAAGATGGCGTCTCTCTTCACAAGTGAGAGACTATTCGCAGGACGGAACCTATTACGTCATTTGCGAATCTCTAGCTAGAGGACAAAACTCTTTACACAATAATTGGAATTACTAAAACGCGAACATGACTCAATGAAAAAGTTTGTCCTAACTCGATCCTACAGCTTTCACTCTATGAAATGAAATGCTCACAGTGACCAGTGCAACATTTTGCTATTGGTTTTATTTTTCAACAATGCTCCTGTCAGAAAATACCTGAGCTAACTTCTTTCTCATTTCTCCAATTGCAAAAATCCCAATTGCAATCTTGTTCGGTATCAAAAAAAAACCTTGTTGCCTCAATGATATTTTTGCCTATCTGTCATCGTTTAGTCACAATTGGCAGTCGAAAAATGCTAAAAAATTAAACAAATTCATCCCCCACTACTTCACTCCCCTTCAGCAAAGTAGAACATTTCAGTTTCTTTACTTTTGAAGATTGTTTGTTGGCATTTTTTACTTTGCATTAGGGGAGTGATGTATTACGGTACCCCAAAAAGAGATATTGGCATCGCTGGGCATAAAGCATTGCAGGCAATGCCTGCACGTCCCCATGCAGTAGGCATTACCTGCAATGCTTTTCCTCTTTTGTGGGCGAGGCCAATATTTCTTTTTTTTGGCTAGGGTAATTCAGTGGGAAAAAGTTTGCTTTCTTTTTTTAGCATTTTTCAACTGCTAATTGTGGCTAAACAATGACAGGTAGACAAAAATATCATTGAGGCAATAAGGTTTATTTTTCGATACCGAATAGTATCGTAATTGAAATTTTTCCGATTGGAGAAATAGGAAAGTAAAGTCTGTTCGCTTATTTCAAGATAGTTCAAAATGTGCTGTCATTGGCCGAGACTGCTCTCCATAGGTTGTAATGCACGTAAAGAAATAATTACTGACCGGTTGTAGTGATTGGGCCGTAAAATTTTTGTTGTTTTGACGGGTTGGGTCTAAAATCTGATCATTTGACATTTCGTACTTTTATTTACACAAGGTTTGGGTACAATAATCCTTATCTAAACTTTTCCACCAATCACAGGACATTTTGAACTATCTTGAAATAAGCGAACAGACTATAGTTAGCTCGTATTTTTTGACAGGAGCATTGTTGAAATATGAAACCTATCCCAAAATGTTGTGCTGGTCACCATAATCATATGATCATATCATTATTTTGACTCATCCTGTATAACAAATGTGAATCGGTGTTAATTGCAATCATATTGACATCATCACACAATTGGAGTTTTTGTTTATACCGTATAATTAACTTTCTTTTACGTTCCTATATCTGTTATTGAAAAAGTGAGCCGTTTATTTTAAACAGATTTTTGATTCACCGCGACTTAGCCCCTATCAAACTACGTTCTCAATTAATAACCCACTGATACTACAATACAATCGATCAAACGCAACGAAAGATTTCAAATTTATAGCAACTTGGGAGGCCATCGAATTTGGAGGTTAAAACATCCAATATTCTCATTAATTTCTCATTAATAAATTAATCTTAAAATTCTGATTGTTAAACTGGTTTAAGGTTGCGGCAAAGTAAAACTGACTTCTCCTACCGGAATCATCAAATCACCAAATTATCCAAACAATTACAATGATGATCTTTCTTGTTCTTGGATGATTACGGTGCAACAATGGCACAGGATTGCTCTGACATTTCAAGATTTTCACTTAGAAAACCATGAGAAATGTGCCTATGATTTTGTTGAGGTATGTTTGTATTTCCATTTTTTAGTACAAGTCGAAACTCGTTACAACAAACATCTTACGAAATGAAAATTTGTTCATTATAACGAGTTTCGACCTGTACTAGTCGATTCTTCCGAGTCTTCTGAGTCTTCCGGTTCTCATGATTTTACACGATCGGAATTCGGAAGTTTTAAAATAACAGTTTTTTCTTTATAAAATATTCCAAAAAATCGAAAAACTAAAAGAATTATATTTTCTACTAACTTTCACCATAAATTAAACATATTATTGATATTTAAATCTTTTTTGAATATTTTATGGATAAAAACTTGATTTTATAATAAAATTAAGCGTTTACAAGTGCAATATAAAAATTGACTACAAAAGCTGGGGTACGGTACCACCCTATTTAGCCTAAGTCATCGAGACATTGGGTGGTATGAATAAAAAAGAGCAAATGCTTTTATTTCAATTTTTGAATAAAAATTTCAAGCAAAATGGTTTTGCTGAATTAGTAAGTTCAAAAACTTGAAGAATTTTCTTCCAAATAGTAGCTTAAATTGTAGGCAATGCTAATTTTTAATAGAGCAAAACCATTTTACTTTAAATTTTTATTCAAAAATTGAAGTAAAAGCATTTGCTTTTTTTTTATTCATACTCCCCATTAACTCATGTATTGGCCTCCCACAAATTTCTTTATTTTTGTGAAAATGTTGCTAAATTTAATGAAACGAGTTTTAAAATCATTTTCATGACAAAAAATGTGTTTTTTTACTTCACAAGAAAAAAACCACAAAATTACCTACTCTGTACACATCTACTAAAATTGTCCATATCACATTTTCCTACACTCATCCATAACATATCATGAGCAGTTGTTTCCTGCATGACCTGGCATAAGTTTTTTGTGCTTCTCTCACGAGCAATTGTATCGCAGCAGTTAATTTCAGCTGATCTATATTTCTACAGATTTATGATGGTTCCCGAGAAATCCGTGACAGATTGTTATTTTCCTGTGGTGATGTTAGACCAACAAATCTTGTACAGTCGTCGTCAAATAACATGTTCATCAGATTCAGGTCGGATTCCAGCACAAACTATAGAGGTTTTTTGGCAAATTATTCAACTCAATTGTAATTTGTAAAAAATTTTTCGATGGTATATTTCAACATTAAATTAAAACACATCAATAAAAAATTATTTTTAACTCTTGGAAGTAAGTATGTAGTCAATAAATATTGCAGAAATCAAATCAAATTAAATTAATTTGTCGTTTACATACTTTTTTGCCTGTTTAAATTTCACATACCGTAATCAAATCGGAAGTATGATACTTTTGTGATTTAAAAAAATCGTTAAACTCATGCTTATGACTCAGTTGTTATCGAAAAATTCTCCATGACAACAACACTACGCTATAAACACCTGACGGAGAATTCACCTTTGGCTGTAATCTAATCTTACGAATGAAAATCAATCAACACTAAATAACTGAAACCATTAGCTGCAAGCACTTTCACTGAGAAGGAATATAACAACCGTACAGTTGGCTATCAATATGAATTCAGAATTATTCATCTGTGATGGGTATGTACTGTATATAAACATATCAACAATCAATAACTACAGAATGGGCAAAATCAGCTGATGATGAGGGAAGCAAAAGCTGAACACATGACATTTGACTAAAATACTAAAAAAACTATTTCAATTCTGTTTTTCTGGCTAAGATGACATTAGTGAATAAAATTTCAACAATTCCTCAACTTTTAGAAAAGAAAAAAAAATTGATGACGCAGATTTTGCCCATCCTTAAATATAAAAAATGAAAATATGTATTTTAATCTAATCACAGTAATCAGTAATTTTAAGGTCAAATAGTTTCAACTTTGTAAAACAATTATAAAAATTCTATTTTGATTTTTTTCAGATGTGGTTCGAAATGTCAAATCCGCAAGGAACGACCTTGTGGTCACTTTTATTGCCATCGATGCATTATAACCGCATATTCAAGAGGTCAACAAGTTTGTACTCTGAAGCATACCAACGTGGAATCTGATGTAATATATTTTATAGAAGGATTTTTATTTGATGTGTAGCTTTGTACGTAGCAGCATTGATCTTTACAGGACAGTTTTGATTTTTCTCTGGTATCAGCACAGCAGGAGGAATTTTGTTATTTCTGCAATGGAGTGATCGAATCGAATGACACGACGGTGAGTTAATTATAATTTTTTGCATTTTAAATCTAGCCTACTACAAATGTGATTTAACAATGTATTCGGTGTTTGCCTCGGAATGTCTGCTCTAAATGCGGTGTTGTTTAAACCAATTATGTGGTGTGTGTACTGTGTAGTGCAAAAATAATACAAAGTTGGATGGTCAGCTGTTATGTGCTAACCACCATACATGGAAAGCATTGGCAAGTGACGTCACATGTGATCTGCTGTTGCCAAATTGTACAAAAGCTTTATGCATGTGTCATAATGATTTGGAATCCTCTCAGCATGGGGATTCCGAATATCTACCTGCCAAGGCTTGAAAACGTGTGCATAGCACGAAAATCGCAATTAAATGTTGTGATTTCGGTCAACAGCTTTTCACATGTATTATGGTGATTCAGAATCTGCTCAGCGTCAGGATACCGAATATCCATGACCCAAGTCTCGCAAATGTGCGCAACTTGGCAAAAATAGCATTTCTCGTAGAAGTACATCACCATCGCACACATTCACTTACAAATGAGATGTACATTGGAGAAAAATGCTATTTTAGCTAAGTTGCACACATTTACGAGCGCTGGGACATGGATATTCAGTATCCTCACGCTAAGAGGATTTCGAATCACCGTAACACATGTGAAGAAAGCTTGTTGACCGAAATCACAACATTTAATTGCGATTTTCGTTGTGCACGTATGCAAGCCTTGGGGGAGGTGGATATTCGAAATCTCCATTCCAAATCACTGTAGCACATGCGTAAAGCTTTTGATCGAAATTGTACCATGGAGTCTACTTACCACCATTCATTCCATACCACTCTACAAACAGTAGAAATTGGCAACATTTGTTTTGTCACTTTAAACGTCTATATTGTAGTTTAGGCCAAAAGATATGCAATGTGTGTGTACAGTAAACGTAATAAAATTTTTGTCCACCAGAAACACAATGATAGCTGTGACATGTATCCGGTTAACTGCAATTTTTGTGGCAAAAAATTTGTTCGCAGTTCGGTAAGTTTTTTCATTTAAGCATAAAATGCTATTTATATGGTAGTATATAAAATAATTTTTCACACATTCAGATGAAAGTTCATGTACAAGAATGCCCTAGGAATATACAGAAATGCAAATTTTCACCAGTTGGTTGTTTGTTCCAGGTATGATTTTTTATTTTTTATTTTGCAATAGGATTGTTTATTACAATGAAATTACAGGGAACTGAACTGGATATGGAAAAACATGAAGGAAACAAGATCCATATAGGGCTAGTTGTAAATGTGTTATTGGAGTTGCAAAAAGAGGTACCGTACAGTATAAGAGAGTTTTTGTACACAACTAAACAAATCTGCAGATTTTTTGCAAAAAAATACTGCAGATAATTTGGCCACTTTTAAAAATTCTGTATAATTTCTGTAAAAATTTTGCATATTTTTGGAATTTCTGCATAAATTCCTAACTCGACTAAAAAAATCTGTAGATTTTTTTTTGCAAAAAAAATTGCAGATATGATAAAATTCAGCAGAAATTTGCAGAAATCAGCAGAAATTTGCAGAAATCAGCAGAAATTTGCAGAAATCAGCAGAAATTTGCAGAAATCAGCAGAAATCAGCAGAAATTTGCAGAAATCAGCAGAAATTTGCAAAAATCAGCAGAAATTTGCAGATTTTGTCTGCATGGTTAATAATTTTCAAAAAATATGCAAAATGTTTACAGAAATTATAAAATTTTGAAAAAAAGTGCCAAATAACTGCAGAATTTTTGCAGATTAATCAGTTTTTATGCAGAAAATCTGCAGATATTTTTAGTAGGAATAATGCTGTCATTGTTTACAGTATCATTGCTATACACTTTTTAAGATTTTTCTATATAAAGTTTCTTTATGTTTCTTTAGCAATCAAACAATGCATCATTGATAGCAAGATCTTTCAACGAGCTTATGTCAATGAAGGATAAAGTTCATAGTATCCAAGTACAATTTAAAAACAATTGCATTATAATGAATTTATTTAGCTATAACTAAGAAATAATTTTTGTTTCAACAGGCTGATTTGCTTAGCAGTATGGAAAATAATAATTCAGCTGATTTAAAAAGTAAGATTAATTTGAAAAGATTCTTTGTCATGTAGTCATTAGCATTGTTTAATATTGTTATAAACACTATAGAAAAAATGGAGGAAATTATCAAAAAGCAAGAAATGGAAATCAAATTGTGTAAACAGCAGATGCTTGATCTCGAACAAAAGCACAATAAAATAGTGCAGCAAAACAGGAAGATCGAAGAGTTAATGATGCAGCAGAATAAGAAATTAGAAGATTTGAGATTACAAAAACCACAGTGGGAACAAGTTCATGGTATATCTCGATCAATATAGGGTAAACAAAAGTCTAGACCTGGCCAAATAATTTCTAAATTGTTAAAGATAACCAAATCTACATGATTGAGGAAATATGGAATTAATATGGAATTATTTGGAATTTGGAAAAAATCACAATTTAAGTTGGAGCAAAAATACAAATTTCAGGCCTTTTTTTTCATAAAGACAGTGAAGAAGACATCCAAAGTGTAATTTGAGCTCACCATTGGATTCAGCACTCTAAACTTCCTATGTGAACCCATAATATTTTGAACTGAACTGAAATACTGTATTTAAAACTGAAATTTGTACTTTTGCTCCAACTTAATGATTTTTTTTTTCAAATAATTCCATAATAATGGCATGAAACAAAAACATTTTTAGACTAATCTTTTGGTGCTCTACAACTTTCCAATTGGAACTTATGCTCTATCTGTAACGGTTTAAAAGATAGAAAGCGTTTGACCTTGATATCAAGGTCAGAGGTCAAATTTGACAGGCTCATTGGATTGGGCCCACCCCCTTTCCTATATGCTCAATCAAATAGATTTTGTTTATGTGTTAGTTTGAAAAATATTTGAGAAGAACCAGACTTTTTCACATCCTGTATAGACTTTAATATTTAATAGGATAATAGATGTGTTATGATGTAAATTATATTTTTTTTAAAATTAATTTTTTTTCTTTCGAACAGAACGGAAAATGTTAATGATTTGAACCCACGAAATTACGTCATTCCATCATTAGGATAAAAAAAAACTATCAAAAAAATACATAAAATAAGAAAACGGGATTTTAAATATCAACACAATGGCGCATGCACTTCGGAAATTACTACGCCACTCGGACCACAACGTGGAAAAACGAGAAGTCAATGGCGGAATCGAAGGCTTCGGTGGAGAAAGGGCATCACCCAGCGACACAGCCAGACGTCTGCTAGCCAGAGCGTGCAACCGAGACGTTGCAAAAGTCTGCCCAGCCGAAAAAACCATCCCGACAACACCAACAACGACCAACAACCACAACATGAGCACCAACAGCAGCAACAACAGCAACAACAACAACAACATCGTTAAAAAAGGCGGCGCCTTGAGCCGCGCGAGCAGCTTTTTTAAGACGAAGAAGAACCATTTGATGAACGAAAACTCGTTGCAACACGCCAAATTGGTCCGCACGCGACGTCTGATGAAGGAATACCAAGAAATGTGTCGCCAACAGCGCGAAAGCGACTCCCCCATCTTCACGGTGGAACTGGTGGACGACAACCTCTTCGAATGGAACGTGAAGCTGCACAAAGTGGACCCCGACTCGGAGTTGTACAGGGACATGCAGGAACTGAGCACGCCATATGTCCTATTGAACCTCATTTTCCCAGACAACTTTCCCTTCGCGCCGCCGTTCATGCGCGTCATCACGCCCAGGATCGAGAAGGGATTCGTGATGGACGGCGGGGCCATCTGTATGGAACTCCTGACACCACGCGGATGGGCCAGCGCCTACACGGTGGAAGCGGTCATCATGCAGTTCGCTGCGAGTCTGGTCAAAGGTCAAGCTCGGATCGCCCGTAAAGCTAAGGGTACTAAGGAATTCAGTCGCAAGTCGGCCGAGGCATCCTTCCGCAGTCTGGTGAAGACCCACGAGAAATACGGATGGGTGACCCCTCCGCTGTCCGACGGATAAGATGAGCTTGAGATTTGGTCTTGATTTGATGATGATGATGTCGTGGTGGTGGTGGATGGGTGTTTTAACTTTGAGTAATTGAATTTCTATTCCTCGTTCTTCCCCTTTATAGAACTTGACATGAAAAGTTTTTTTTTTTTTTGGTTTTTGGTCTCATTATAATATGGTACTCTCATTAAACGTACTTTGGAAATGTGTCTATATTTCTCTCTGTCGACTAGCATCAAGCGTAGCGTGCTCATCTATTTGCTCAATTTTATATTTTGTATTATTTTTATTTAAGCTGCCATTTTTATTAGTTTTTCTTTATATTTGAGTTGATGAATGACCGATTGGATTTTGGAATTTCAGTGGTGGATTTGTGAATATTAAGAAAAAATTGATGTAAATATCTGTGAATTATCAGGGGTATCGGAATCGGTATTGGTATTTTTGTGGTATTGGTATCGGTATGTGTATTGAAATTAAATTTTTTTCAGTATTGGTATCGAGATGTTGGTATCAGTATTCAACCTTGGTAATGGAATCTGTATGTTAAAATTGCAATACCAATAGCAATACCTCAAAAAACAATTCAAAACTTGTCAAAAACCACCCAAATCCAACGAAAACCAGCAAAATCACCCCAAAACCCCCAATATATACAAAATTATTAATGCAAATATCAACAGACAGTAAAAAAAAAAAAAAAAATGGAAAATTCTGGTTTTTCGGTTTCGATAAATACCGGTAGAGAAGCCCTACCTCAGACTGATGAAGTTCATCTGCGCTTAAACATTTCTATTTCTCTGAATTTTGATCCCTGCAGTATCTATTAACCCACGTGTTAAAAATCCATCTCTGAAATTCCATCTTTTAAAATCGATTTCCTTTAAATTTTTTTTTTAAAATACCAGCTGAATCATTTTTCACATTTCTCATTTAATTTGCTTTTATTTCATGGATGTTTCTCAGTAATGAATATTTGTAGAAGGATTTAAACATCTGTGTTTTGAAAATCTGCTGCAGTAATTTCATCTTTTTATTTTTCTCAGTTTAGATTTTTATATTTTTTTTTTAAATTCCGTGTTGGCAAGATTCCTTTCTTTGCATGGGGCAAATGCCAGTGCTTTTACTGTGCTCTTTCTTTGTATTTTTATTTTTTTTCTCTAATTTATTATTTTCAAGATGAAAAACAGATCGATTGTACATTATTACAGTTACAGTGAGTAAGAAAATATATAAATATTAATTACATTATTATGAAATTGTGAAAATGTATACATATATGCATGCTAATGGTAAGAAAATTATTTTCCATCATCAAAGGAGCTGTGAATGGCTATAATAGAAAATGGAAAAAAAGAATTGTGAAATTAATGATTTATATATTTAAATTTTATTTTTTTTCTTCCATAAAAACAGATTTGTCTTCGATCGATTATAATAAATCTATCTAAAAATTGTGTAGTTTCTATTTGTAGTGTGGCTTTGCCAGTTTTGCTATATTGCCATGTCTTTCAGATAATTAGTTGTGATCTGTTGAAATAAAAGTCGTGTGTTATTAAAAAAATTAAAAAATTAAAAATAAAATGAAAAATTGAAAAAACTTAAAAAAATAGAATTTTTGGAAATGAGGAAGAAATCAGGTGCATTCAAAGTTCTTGTTGTTTAATTCCATTTTTTCTGTTTTTTAAATGTGTCAAAAACAGCCGAAAACATCCAATATTTTACTTTTTTACGGTATTTGTTTTTGTTCGTTAGTTGCTAATTTGGCCAGTAGGGAAGTGGAAAAACGAACACTAAAAACAAAAACGACAGATTTAAATTTGTTTTTGACAAAATTCTGAGGTAAAAATTGCAGAACTTTGAACGAGATGAGAATCTTGTGACTTTATTCGTAATTCCATGTTAGTCGACTCGTTACTGGGTCTCTTTGATGCTATTCTATCAATTTCGGTCGTGTAGGACACATTGGTTTATTTAAATTTATTCAAACAACCCTGGCATCTAATGCACGTGTGATGTATCGATGGACAAATGATGACGCAATTTTCTGTTTAATGTTAATCACAAAGCAAAATTGGTTTTAAAATGTGTCCAATGTGTGCAAAGCATTAATGGACGAATCATGACGCAATTTTTTTTTTATATTGATAAGCAAAACAGTTTTTCAAAAACAAGAAAAAAACATTACTTTGAATGCATCTAATGCTTATTTTTTGTTTTTATTTCGTTTAGTTCGACGATGGTTTCAATTTGATTTTTCAATTTAATTTTAGACAAATTTTCCCGATTTGATTCCGGATGCGACGCTTGATCGGATAGAGCGTGTGCGGGTGTGAGGGAGACTTCGATTGAGAAAAATCCCCCGCATTTGCTATAACAAGCCGTGGTTGCTTGGCAACTGACTCAATTTTGACGAATTTACGTTTTTTTTTCTGTTTACATTTTTTCTTTTTTAAACTCCTATTTATTTATTTTTTTTAAAGAAATTTAATTGTTGGCAAATTAAAATTGCAAAACTGTTTTACATAAATATGTGAATTTCACAATAGTTATTTATGTACTAGTACTCGTCTTGTTCTTAACTACAGAAAAATTTTAAGATAAATAAATAATATCTGTTGATTTTGGAGCTACATGATTTCTCAGTTAAGAAATACAAATATATACAGTATAAATTCTTGAATAAACATCTCGATTCTCGAGAATGTTTATTTACAAAATTTTAAAAATTTAGAATTTAAGTGCAGTAATGAAAATAATAAATATTAAAAATATGTTTTTACTGGTTTGTAACATTTCATACAGGGTGGAACAATAGTTTTGACCCGGTCAAATAATTTCTAAATGGTTAAAGATAAACAAAATGTGAGTGTTTGATTGAATTCACAGGAAATTTGGTCTTTGACCTCAACTTCAAGGTCCTATCTTTTGACCTATTGAAGATGGAGAGAAATTTCCAAACGGAATCATAGAGTATCCGTCATGTGGAATTATTTTGTCAGACAGAAGTTCTAGTTGGAATTTAAGGTCCCCAGTGGTAGTGACGGCCAAACGGGTCCAGACGCAAGACAAACACTGCACCCTCTTTACGCAGACTAACAGATTTTAGTTATACGGTCGCCAGCGGCTATTTTGACCATATGCGATCTGTCGCACTATAAATTACGAAAACAAATGCTAAAACTTGAATACACAATTACTAAACATAAATCGGAAAACTTCTAAATTATAAATTATTTTGAAAAAAAAAAACAGGATTAAAGATGGACGGAGCTTCTGATCCTTTTTTTCAATCACAAATGCATTCAAGCTGTAAATGAGGTCAAATTTTAATGAATCTTTGGATTGGACTTATCAAACACTAGGGGTAATCATTTGTGTGTGAATCAATGTGAAAGTGTGAATGTGAATGTGTAATGACATCATAAAAGTTACATTTCATGCATTTTGACATTAATTAGGGTCCTTATTTAAGTGTGGAAAGTGAAATCTGTGAAAATGTGAGTTTGTGAAAGGTTATTTCACTTGTGTGAAACCAATGTTTTACTAGTGTGAAACCAATGCTGCATACTCTTAATGTTAAGTGTTGTGAATCACAGTAATTCCCACATTCACACCTGTTGAGGTGTGAAAGTGATTATTCACAGATGTGAATAGGTGAAACAAGATGGCACCTGCCTTGCTAATGCCCACTTCAACATGGATTAAATTAAAATTCTCCTTATCTGGACAGCTGAGATAGGAACTCTATACGGTACCAAATCTGATTCAGCTCAAAAAGGTACCTACATTAAACAACTACAACTGTTAAGCATTCAATATCTTAATTTGTGAGTACATGACTATGAATCTTACTACATGATAAGATTTATCCTTTGTTTATCTGGGCAGGGGTTTGTCTTTTGTAAATCAGGCCAGGGTTTCTCCTTTTCTTATGTGAACAGGGTTTGTCCTTTGTTTATCTGGACAGGGTTTGTCCTTTGCTTATCTGGGCAGAATTTATTCTCTATTCTTACATGAAAACATGTGAAAGTATTTTTAAGTTATTTTTCTCGCATAAAGAGTACAAATTAATTTCAAATGTAGAGAATGGCAACCAGATGTAGAAGTAGACAATTGGAAAGGTTCCAATACACTAATTCACATTCACACTGTCACACTAATTCACACATAAATGATTACTTACCCCTATTGTGTTTGTTTTTAAACGAAATTATGTAAAACCCGATATGTAAATTCAGTACAGACTTGTGCTGAAATAATATGGATGGCCCCTTAAATCATGCGTGAAGTTTATTTTTCCATAGAGACTGCAAAATTGATGCCAAAACCCGGGACCAATTTTGTGGTTTCTATGGCGAAATTAAGGTGTCCAGTTGATTTTGTGTTAAAGATTCGGTTTAATGTTTTTTTTTTAGACTTATTCCGTGTGGACTGATTATTGGGCCCACGTTCTGGGTCCGATCGTCATGGGAGGTGTTCTGGATCCGTTAGGAATTGATCCGATTTTACTCGATTTTTACAATTATTTGACGCAAAAGAATCTTAACGGCAAGGCAAGTGAATTTTCGACTGCAAATCCGGTTGACTTTATGACTCGGGATGACCGGAAGTACTTTTTTCAATGTCTATTCTCTTAAAGGTAAATATTGTTCTGGTTTCTGATCACGGAATGGCGAGTACGGATCCATTATCGGTCAAACCCATTGATCTGAGTAATGTAATTTCCCTGGATGACGTCAAGTATCTCATGGATTTCGGTTCCCACATGGGAATTTACCCCCTCGCAGGAAAAGAGGATCAAGTGCGAATCGTGACATCACTTTTTGCAAAATTTCGAATAATTTCCCCTTTTTTCCTTGTAGGTTTACGATCAATTGAAAAATAGTCAAATCGCCGGAATGGTCGTGTACAAACCAAACGAAATTCCGGATAGTTATCACATAAAAAACAACATCAGGGTACCACCGATATATATCGAAGTTCTCAAAGGATACTACCTGCTTAGTGTATGAGTAAAAAATTGTTGAATTAATTTTATTATTATTTTTTTGTACAATTCTTGCGAAATAATTTCAGTTTCTAAACACCCCGAAGCAAATTGGAAGTGCTTCGATTGTAGGTATACAAGTTCCCGAAGTTCCAGGGTACCATGGGTATAATCCCATAGGAAATTCCGACATGTGGGCAACTTTTATCGGTTCTGGACCCGGTACGTTAAACAAATTTTAAAAAATAGAATTCTGCACAAAACTTATGCAGAATAAGGTCCGCAGAAATAGATGGATTTGACTGTAATTTTCCTCCAGTCAATCTGAATTAAGTCCAATTCATGTTGAAAAGACTTTTTTTTAGTCTGCAGCAAGTTTTGCAGTAAACTGCGCGCAGCTTTTTTGTCACAGAATAAATGCTGCAGCCGCTCGTGAAAAACGTTATCAATCTGCAGAAAAGAGTTTGCAGACGGTGCAGAATTTTGCAGACATTTTTTAACTGGAATAATTTCCTTATATTTTTAGCCTTCAAAAAAGGAATTACAGCGCCAGCTATCGACAACATCGACGTTTATAATCTTTTGGGTCATTTACTCAACGTTACAGTGTTACCAAATAATGGTACATGGGATAATGTAAAAGATATGTTTCTTTAAACCTATAAAATATTAAAAAACACTGTAAGAAACCGTATAGAATGAATAAATCACACATTATTTTTTGTTGAATATGAATTAGAGCATAGTGCGCTTGACATCTGTTATTTTCCAAGTTGACAGCTCGTAACCTCACGCAATTCATTCCGTTTGAGGTGAAATTCCACGGTTTAGAGAACATCCAAGTGCAGAATCAACGTTGTGAGTAACTAGTGCGAGTTACAAGTGTAAAAAAACACTCAAAACGGTCGGAAATTTAGTTTTTGTGATATTAACTACACGGAAAACAGGTAAAAAAAGGCAAAAATATTCCATTATTTACATATCCTGTGTAATTTTTATAATCTCTCGATTTATACAACTCTATTCACAGTTTGTGCAGTTGACAGTGATTTTTACATAAGGATGTAATCAAAGAGAAATTGATTACTGACCTTTGACAATCTTAAAATGCAGCTGTTTCTTTACATATATTAAGGAAAATACATCAAAATTGTGATTGAAAAATGTTTTGTTCTCCCAATTGTCATTCTTTTGAGTGTGAAGGTCATAAAAATATTTAATCTCGAGGGAAAAAATATTTCCAACGTAGTAAGTAAATATTTTGATATTTTTTACATTTTTTTATCAGTTTTTAATTTTTTTATTTTAATTTATTCAGCAAATGATTTTATTTCTCCTTTTCCTGTGTGGTTTTATTCTTACCGTCGACACGGCTACTGAACCGCGAAAAGACAAACTTTTGCTCATCATGTTGGATGGTTTTCGTTGGGATTACGTCGATAATTTGTTACCGTTTGGTGGTTTTAAACAAATCGTTAGAAATGGAGTGAAAGCTGATCATATGGTACCAATTTACCCGTCGGAATCGTACCCGAATTTCTTCGCGCTTACCACAGGTATATTTATTACGGTGTTAGGTTATTGTGAGCGCATCGTGATCTGGGATTTAGAGGAAATAAATTGTCAATATATGGTTGGATGACCTCGTTACTATTTTTATTTTTATTGCTGCAAATTGCATGGTGATGGGCAAATGTGAGTTGGGAAGGTTTCGTTTAGAGTTGGTAAATAAAAGAATAATGATGGATTTTATTTAAATAATTTAGAAATTTTGAAGTTGGAGGGCTTTTTAAACCCACTTCCGGTAAAATGGGAATCTTAAAAATTTCTGAGAACAAAGTGCAATTGATGTAGTTGGTGCTCTGAAAATTCAAGGTCTTCAAATCAACCGGAAGTGGCTTTTCTGGTCCTTCCGAAATGAGTTTTTGTTTTGATTTAATGATTTGGACGGCTTTGAAAACCAACTTCCGGTCAAGTTGGAGTTCTGGAAATTTCTAGATTCTAAGTTCCGTTGGTGTAGTTGGTGTTCCTAAAATCTCAAATCTTTAAATCAACCGGAAGTCACTTTTCCGACCCACTTTTCACTAATGATTTTTTCTTTTAACTTTCCTTCCTCTATCATTACTCCTTCGACACGGAAGTAATTTTCCCTTTAAATCACTAGGTTTATACGCGGAAAATCACGGAATCGTGTCAAATTTCATGTACGACGAGGAACACGACGTCGTTTTCAACATCGGCGACGGTGCTGACTCGAAAAGGGGCATGTGGTTCGACGGAATCGTCCCCATCTGGGCCACTGCTGTCCACAACAACATCTCTATGGCCAGTTACGACTGGCCACTGGCCGATGTACCGATGGGAGGCGTTTTGCCACAGATTACGGAGGGAAGCGAAGGCGCAACGAGTAGTTTAAATCCTTTGCCGCTGAGATTGAGAACTAATTTACGGAATTGTATCGATAAGTTTGCGGCTGGGGAAACTCAGTTTTGTCAGGTTTGGTTTGAATTTATGCGATTTTGCTGTTTGTGAACTTCCGGTTTCATTTTTGTTTTTGAACGTGTAGACTTATAACGTTTGGACGGATTTATTCGCGCATGTTTTGGGCCCATTTATAATGAAGTTTATACTGGATCCGTTGGTTGATTTAATCATGATGGATTTTTATCATACGCTCAAGGCGAAAAAACTCGACGAGAGTGTAAGGAAATTTGAAATTTGCAATTTGAAGGGTTTTGAAAACCCACTTCCGGTTGAGTTAGAGGCTCGAAAATTTCTGGAAACTGATGTCCAGTCGTGTAGGCAGTTTTCCTGAATTTTTGTGTTCCTAAATCAACCGGAAGTGGCTTTTTTTGCCCCCTTAGAAACAACTTTTTTCACATTTTTTACCAGTTTTTTAAGTATTGTGTATTTGGAACGATTTTAAAACCTACTTCCGGTCAACTGGGACCCGTGAGAATTTCCGAATACCAACTTCCGTCGGTGTAGTCGGTGTCCCTATAATTTTACGATGTCAAATTAACCGGAAGTTGCTTTTCTGACCCCTCAAAATTGACTTTTCACCAATGATTTTTTAATTTTTAAATTCGGAAGGCTTCGATAACCCACTTCCGGTGAAGTCAGAATCACGAAAATTTGTGAACACCGAGATTCGCCCCTTACTGGATGCGATGCCCCTGAAATTTTACGCTTTCAACTCAACCGGAAATGGCTTTTCCGACCCCTCTAAATTGACTTTTCACCAAGATTTTTTGATTTTTCTAAATTTCCAGCGCTTTGAAAATCCACTTCCGGTAAAGTGAGAGCCATAAAAATTCTTAGACACAATGTCCTCTCAGTGTAATCGGTGCCCCTAAACTTTCACGATCTCTAATCAACAGGAAGTGGCTCTTTTGGCCCCTCCAAATCGACTTTTCACCAATGATTTTTTAAATTTTTTTAAATAATTTTAATTTTCTAGGTAAACATCGTAATCGTTTCCGACCACGGTATGGCAAACACTTTTTTCTTCGCTGCCAAAAGCATAAGACTGGACAACGTGATCTCG
>JAQFZO010001207.1:0-17066 GCA_034695885.1 Geophilus flavus
CATTTTCCCAATACCAATGCACAATATTGACCACATGACCTGATTGGGCAGATGAAGTCATGTGATGTCAATGAAGTTTGGCATTTGGTTTTCGGGAAATGCATTCCAAAAAAAAAATCGTTAACGTTCTAATTACCTTGTTTATAAATTTTTATTATGAAAATACTGCACCCTATCTTGTTGAAAAATTTTTATTACGAGTAAACTTATTATAATTTAGGTGGTGGAAACTCGTTCGTTTACATCACGATGTAAACCTTTGTTTACCATCCAACTCCTTGCACCCGCCATTTTTGTTGAGTATCGTTCTAGCGTCAAAAAGAGGAACAAATCTGACTAATGACTTGCTTCAGTCATTTAAGCATTGCCCCCTGTAGTAGAAATTGACAAAGATACACTGCCAAACAGAATTGTCTCTCTGCATTGTGGACAACTAGCAAATAACAGCCAATGAAAACAATAAAAAAGACTCACAGGCTTTCAAAAACAAATTAAAAGAATTTCTAGGAAAGAGTTAATTCTGGGAAAGTGGTAATTTTATTAACGCAAAAAAATGGGCAGGAAACGGTCTTACGTACCTGGAGGCTTCAATCTGACTTGGAGAAATTGTCTCTGAAATTTTGAGATTCTAGGTATACCGGAAGTGCCTTTTTTTTGAATCATCAAAAATGTGCCCTCTGACTTTTTCTGCGTTTTTTTGGGGCTTGAAAGTTTTGGAGTACTCAGTGTACCCCTTAGCTTTTGATATTCTAGAGGTAAAAAGGGTGACTTTTCCGTACGGACCTTCCAAATCCAGCTTACAGTAAGATGTTAACAAGATATAAAAATATGATTTACTTTTTTGTATATTAAGGGCAATTTAAAAATCTGTAACAAATCAATATTATTCGAGTCACATCATACACCGAGTGTAAACCTGCTCAGAATGATTTTAATTTTATAATTTTTACAAATTTTACAAAAGTAAAAAATAAAAGAAATCTGTGGAGAAAAATTCAATCTAAAGATAAGTACCCGCAATCAGCTACGTGTAAAGTTCAAATTTAAAATTTACATCTAAATTATTAACAGTGATAAATTTCTCCAAATCACTATAAATCGCTTGATCAGAATGCGAGGAATAATAAAGAATAAATGTTTTCAATGGATTTTGCATGGACAAGATCTGTTTAAACCCACCCAAACTCAACGTGATGTCTGACTCTCTATATGTAATGTCTAGTTTCCTCATCTGACTCAGTGCATTACGTCTGCACAAGTCCGTCACCAAACTATTGCTGAACGAAGTACAATCTGTCATTTCCAGCGTGGTCAAACCGGGCGAATTGAGCAAAATATCGAATAAAACACTTTCACTAATACGAACATTGAACAAGATCAGCTCCTTCAACTCTTCGAAAGGTTTCTTCATCTTCTGACAATCTGACTTTGTACTGCAATTTGCCAAGTCCAATATCTGCAACTTCGGACAACTACTCGCGACAAACGAGATGTCCAGATCGTCCGTATCTTGCAGACTGAATTCTGTCAAAAATCTCTTGATGACATAAATCACATTCATCACGTAAGTAAAAGATTTGTCTATGTCGTTGACGATTCTTATTTTGCGCAAATTAGGAAAAAAGAAAATGGCACTTGGAATATGATCCAAGGACAAATACTCGCCGTAATCTGTTATCAACGGATATATCCGATTCGCTTTTTCGTATTCCATGTGGGGTAATAACTCAAACATGAAGTGGGGTTCAAATATGGTCAAATTGGGCAAATTACGTAACGCCACATAAAACGCTTCGATCGGGTAATCCGGGTAGGGCAACAGAATTGTAAGATGACATAATGCCAAATTCCGTGATTTTCCCGTCGAAGGGTCCTTGCATAAAGCGCGTACGCCTCGTTTTGTTACCGCCTTCTTGTCGCTCGAAGTGATGTCCAGGCGTTGTAAATTCGGACAGTTATGTCCGATCTCGCATAAAAGTTTGTCTGTACAAGTTTTAAACAGCACTAACTCTTCCAGTTTCGGCAGATTCCGGATCAATTGTGTGAAGTCATAAATCGTGTCCCCAGATGATTCACGTGAGCTGTCCCTCAATGTTAATACCTTTAGCATTTTGCACGTGTCGATTACTTTTGTGACCATGTTTTCTAGGCCCGTCATCCTGCAGTCTATATCGAGTGTTTGTGTTCGTGGATGGACGAAATTGGTCAGTCTGGGCAATATCTGGTCGAGCAGTGTGTGTGGGAGCTGTGACAGGTCGTCTTTGAAGAGATTCATGTTGCTGATTACTAATTTTATACATGATTTTTCTAGAGTCGGTGGTGATTTCTTGTAAGGCATGATGATTTATCGGGTCGAAAGTGACTCCCTGCAATTTAAAATTGTATATGTTAATATCGTTGTGTGTATGCAATTTTTGTCATGCATTTCCCAATACCAATGCACAATACCAATGCACAATATCCACTCGATCTGATTGTGCAGATGAAATCATGAGATGTCAATGAAGTTTGACATTGGGAAATGCATTCCCAGAAAAATCGCTAACTTTCTAATTACCTTTTTTATAAATTTTTATTACAGAAGTAATGCATCCTATCTTGTTGAAAATTTTTTGTTACTGGTCTACTTATTAATTTAGCTGGTAAAAACTCGTCCGTTTACATCACATCCTACTCCGCCATTTTGCTGAGTATTGTCCTGGCGTCAAAAAGAGGTACAAAACTGATTACAAGAATTTCTGGGAGGGGACAGGGGAGTTTATTATAGAAACTTGTTCACGTACTAAATTTATTGTATTATTACAAAACAGTAGATAGGAAACGGTCTTCTGTACATGGGGGCTCTAATCTAATTGTGCCTGAAATTTTAAGGTTCTAGGTAAACTGGAAGTGCCCTTTTAAATCTTTGAAATTATGCCAATTAAGCAATGAAAAACTGTGGAATAATGTATGCGTAGTTGGTACTGTATGTGTGTGGTCGGTTGGTTCATTAAAAAATTCTGTAATCTAGACATGAGAACAAAGTAAATGACATCATTTTCTTTGTCCCTTGGGTGCCTGAGGCTTTTGCTGTTCTCTTGCTCTCCTCCTGCTTCCTGTGCCAACAGAATGCTGTTATTTAAGGTTGTCAAATGTTAAAAGATCAGAGAGAGATTTTTATGTATGCTGAACACAATAATGGCTGCTTTATTGAAGACAAGGTGAACAAACTGAAGCCCCAACTAGTCCATGGACTACTCCATTTTCCAGAATTCACACGCTTTGGTTTTCTTATAGTTCTGAAAAAAGGACATGACCTAACCTATACTACTCTACTCTTGTCTCCTGAATCGTAATGTCTTGTATGTACTTTCCCAAAACACCAAAAGTAAAATAGTTTCCTAGAAATGGAAATTAGAACCAACCAGGCACAAAAACACATATGAACACATGAAAAAGGAAAACCTAAGGCTCTGTTAGCTTCAGTACCATAAGACGTCACTCGGTGCCTACTAATGGGAGGAACCACATAGAGGAAGGGCTTGGAAGTTTCTCTCCCCTCCCATAAGAAGTGAAATGCATCAAAATGGGCCCAAGGGCGATTTTTGTTACACGCTGTATAACTTTTGTTTTAAAATTTTAAATATTTTTCACCGGATAAATTTTTTAAAATATCTTTATTATTAATAAATATTTATCTTTATTTTAATTTGTACAAGTTTTACAACGGATCTCCGACTTCTTCGATGTCTAAGATTTCCCGCCTTCTGTCTTCTCGGAGTTTTCTCATTACGAAAAATACCTTTAAATAATTTTTTTTGTAACTACATTTTCTAAGCTGTTTTTCTGTTGAAAACCAATCTTGTCAAAACTTCATAAATTTTACAAAAGTGTTCTGAAGACAATCAATTATCGAAAGAAAGTTCACATTTTAGAAAATTTTGCACAATGATTAATTTGAATTTTGAGGCATAGGACTTCCCAATTTTAAGAAGTTAATTTTGGATATTTAGGACATGCTTTAGGACAAGATTTGTCTTCCGTATTTTTAAATTAACTGAGATATTATCCGATTCGTTGTTCGAAGAATACACTACACTACTACGGCCAGTAGATATTGGCCAAAATTCATGGTAAAGGCAGTAATATTCCTTTTCACGTTTTTTGAATCTTCTGAATAATACGATGCCATTTAACATCAGAAGAATAGCCAAAATCAAAAATAATATCTGAAATGAGAAAAGTTATCTATGGTTCAGGTCATTTGTCAACAAATGGCGCTACGAATTACGGAATCTCACACCGGCCGCTAAAGAAAATTCACTTTTGACTGGTGACGTACTGTTAAATTTGAATGCAACACCAGGCCGTCCGTGGATTTCTTTGTTCCTAAAATCCAAATCAGTTATAAAACCTCCAATAAGTTCGACACAAGCAACCAGATTTAAAACAAAGTGTGAAATATCAAAAATTATTTCCTAAAACAAACAATTGTTCGAATAAAAACACTAGATGGAATATAATATAGGTCATAAGCAAAACATCCCTTCTTAAATTCCCACCAGAATATTTAAATAAAAACAAGACATTTTGGAAGGGATGTTTCTTATGGCCAGAATTGTACAATCCTACTCAGAAAAATTGTCACTTGCTGTGAGCTCCAACCTTGATCACAACAGATTCACTCAGTCAGTGTGAAGTGAATAAGTCTAAAAAATTTACTAAACTTATCCCCATTAATGATCTTGATGTGAAGCTTGAGAGTACTATCAATGCAAAATGTGTACAGTCAACTCTGTGAAGTCAGACAGGAAATTGGGAGAAAGTAGTTCTAATTGTACAGTCATGTTTAAAAAAACTTGATGTCCACTGCATGCTGCCAATTGAAATTGTGAGTAGTTCATGTTTTGCCACTAGGTGAAACACCTGACATCATGAAATGATAATATCAACAAATGATAAATTCAAGGCTGATTGGTTGGATATACATGTAAGGTGTTTCACCTAGTGGCAAAACAAGAAAATACTCACAATTTCAATTGGCAGCATGTAGTGGACATCTAGTTTTTTTTAAAAATGACTGTACTTCTATGGACTGAAAAATCTTTCCTTACTTCCATTTTTTTTTTAAAGTGCGCATGTGTTAATGCTTAAAAAGCAAAAAGTTTGGATCCATAAATACGCTTCAAAACCAAGCGCAAAGCCCAAGCATCAGAAGCATACACGAAAGCACAAGCACCCATTTCACCGGCCTTAAGGAAAAATATTATTTCAGATCTGAAAATAATTCCCAGATCAGATCTGAACTATATTAACAGATCTGAAATTGGTTTGATCTGGTTGATTTAATTGAATTAGATTTAACATTAATAACAACAGTTCAGATTTGTTTGTAAATGAAACTTATTATTGGATCTGATGAGGCTTTTTCAATTTTCCCAGAAGGTCTGTTTGATTCAACTTGATCTGTTGGATCTAAACTTTTCACAGAGGATGAAAATATGACCCTTTGTAGAAGTAGCATGCTCTTTGTTGCTATTGGCAGAAAGTTGAACTACTATAAGTTTGCCCCTAGTAACAGAAAGTTAAACTACTCAATTTGCCCCGCCCACAAGTAGCAGAAAGTTGAACTACTCATTTGCAGCTTGGACAGCTTAGGAAAGATTTTTCTGCCACCAGGAGGATTCAGAAAAGACCCAACAACATACTGTATGTTTTGGCTTATCATCATGTGAAGATCAGAGGGATTTTGGTGGGCCCAATGCTGACCGGAGTTCACAGAGTTGCCTGCAGCACTCAACGATCCATTCATTGCAGAGTTTGGGGAATTCGTGAACATTTTCTCAAAATCACTACGTATAAGAAAACATAATTAAACTCTAAAACTATAATCTGTGATTATCTCTAAATGATTAAACCGTACCTAGAATGCTTGGGCGAGTTCATTATTCTAAAAGCCAAAACTCACAGCCAGCGACAATTTTTATGACCAGGATTGTACATTGATTTACCGATATTAAATAATCCGTCAAGTCCATGTTACTCTTTGAAGCATACATCATTATGAGATGGAAAATTACAAAGAAATTACTGGCAGCCATAATGTAAACAAAGATGGCTCCACTTCGTGACCAGGTCACCACCCATTGGGTGAAAATCAGAATCAGGATTACAAGACTAATGGCCTAAAGAAAGACAAGATTAATCTTGTGTTGTTAATAAGTGAATCAGGGAATTTACAGATAGCCTACTTACTGATTCTATCAGCCGGGAAATGCCATTGTATGTTTTCTGCCAACTCACAAGTTTGGCAACTTTAATAGTAGCATGTGAACTATCAAGGGAGACTTTCATTGTGTTGTTCTTCATGGTCCCGTCAGTAATCATAGTTTCAGATCTGTCATTAATATCAATGAATTTTTTGTAAGAATGAATAATAAAATTATTATAATTTCACCACTAGAGTCTGCTGGTGTCAAGAGGCATGTAAGTCAGGACAATACTCAGGAAGTGTGTCACTTCTGTGTGTTTATTTACTTCTGATAATATTGTTTATTTTATTAAAACCTCCTATGGTGATCAGGAATTGCACTAATTAACATTTTCCATATGCATAAACTTTGTTAATGAAACTGAAACTGAAGCTGAGAACATTTTAAAGCAAAATTATAAGAAAAATTACATTCTTATAATAAATCCAAACACACTATTCATCCATAACAATGAAACTTCAATTGTTGACATCATGAAGAATAGCTGAATGTGGCTGAATCAGCTGAAAACACACACAAATGGCTTTTCCAGGATAATAGAACAGTAACTAAATTCATGATTTTTTAGTCCACATCATTTATTCTTTTCTTTTCTTTATTTAGCTCATCAGTCTATGAATACTATTCTGGTTTTACAACACTCTGTATAGAACACTACATGGAGCCTTTTTGTTTATATAATGGCTGCCAGAAAATTTGTTTTTACTTTTTCACCTCATAAAGGTTTATGTTACTGCTGATGATGACATGATTAGAGTTCATATTGACTACATTTTTATTAGGGATGAGAGTTTTGGATCTTCCAATGGATTTCTAATGTAAAATACTGGATTTTGTGTGGATTGCCTATAGATTTCTTGATTTCTGGTGGATTTCTTGGACCCAAAAAATCTTAACAAATCCTCTATATTGTATGTGCATACAATATACACAATTTTGCTGAATTTGTGTATAATTATGCAGACTTGCAAAATATTGAAACCTTTTCTGCAGAATAATAATGCACCAAATATTCTCACTCAAAGCTCTGCAAATTAAGTGCCAAGCACATCTGCAGTATATGCAGGGTTTGTGCATAATTTAATTACGCATTAAAAACTTTCTGCAGAATGTGTAGGATTCTGCAGTACCATTTTTTCACTTTAAAAAAATTCAAATTTTTTTCCTCCTATACTTTTAAAACAGCAGAATTTACTCTCATATTACCAACAGAAATGAAATCTATGCTCCAGCTATCATTACCAGGGTAAAAATATTAAAATGTTTATTTTTCATTCCGCAACTTGTTTATAAGGATTTACATATAATTTACAAGAAAATTAAATTTTCTTTACCATGTGTTTATACTATACAGTAGTATTTGAAATGTAGTGAAAAAGTGTTGGAGAAAATTATAAATGATTATAAATGATCGTGTTGTGACAAGATTTTCAGTAGTGTTTTTTCAGTGATTTACAGTTGTTGGATTTGTGGCGTCATCTATGAACGAAATGGAGCCCTAAAGGATGATAAACTTAACAGTAGGAAGTTGGAATGTATGGCTGTGTGTGTGGATATTCGGCCTGAGTGATTGGACCTGGTGAAGTTTGATGACTTTCTGTCACAAACAAAAAGCAAGGAACTGAGGAAGAGGACACAAGATGCAAGAAAGGGTGTTTGTGCATTTTCTTTCTTCATTGGTTTTCTTTTGTTTTCCTTCTTCACTTTAAAAAAAGCTTAAAATAATATTCATTTCTAGAGTTCTCGGAAATAAAGAAACGGCGCATTGCATAGTGGACGTGATATTGACACTACACACTAAAAAAGGAGTTGTTGAGTTGTTGTTTTACACCCCGCGTCCTGTGGCGTGTACACCTTTAAAGGTGTTATTGTATACCCTTTTATTGGTTTAATTACGATTTCAATGTACTGTACCTTGTAAAAATTTAGAGAAGGTATAACACCTGTTTAAAGGTGATAAGAATCCATATAAAAGCCATATCAATGTGAATTTAGAAGATAACAAGTTTAAAAGTTATTTAGTATAAATCAAATGCCTTGTAAACAATTTTTCCTTTAAAATGTCTGGTTTTAAAGGCACTGGCCACTCTTCTGAAATACTGAACGTTCGGTTCTTGTGGTGAACAATGATGACTGAATAGCAATGCTTTAAACTATACGATACCGGTATTTAATGTCGTGTAAATAAAAATTTCCCCATATTTATAAGTTAAATCGTATCTTTAGTAAATAAAAGGTAAAACATTTCAATTTTTTCCCTTATGAATAAAAGGTACTCGTATTTAGTTAAGAGTGTACACCTACACATTTTACAAAAGCAAAAAAAAAAAATCAGTGGTAAAAAATTTCAAGCTATAAAAAATAGACCGGCAATCAGCAATTTAATCTTCAAATTTACAATCAACATCTAAATTATTAACCTTGATGAATTCCTCCAAATAATTATAAATCTCTCGATCTGGATGCGAGAAATAAAGAGAAAAAGATTGCAAAGGATTTTTCATCGACAAGATCTGTTTAAATCCATCCAAACCCAACGTGATGTCTGGCTGCGCATAACGGATGCGCAATTCCTGCATCCGACTCAATGAATTACACTCACACAAGTCCTTCACCAAACTATTGCTGAACGAAGGACAATAATACATTTCCAGCGAGGTTAAACTGGGAGCATTGACCAAAACATCGAGTAAAACTCCTTCCGTAGTATCAACAGAGATCAAAGTGAGTTTGGTCAACCGTTCAAAAGGTTTCTTCATCTTCTCACAATCCGACTGCGTACAGCAACGTCCTACGTGCAATATCTGCAAGTTCGGACAATGAGTCGCGATGGTCGAGAAGTTCAGATCGTCAATATTATGCAGACTGAGATCGGTCAATGATCCCATGAGGTCAGAAATCACAGTCACCACGTGAGTAAAGGAATCATTATCTTCGTTTATGACGCTTATTTTGCGCAAATTAGGGAACACGGAAATGGCCTTTTGAAGGTTATTTAGGTCCAAATAACCACAGCACTCTTTTATCAATGGATATGTTCGTATAGCCTTTTCAGATTCCAAACTGGGTAATAACTCATTCCAGGAGTCGTGGTAAAATTCGGTCAAATGTGGCAAATTACGTAACGCAGCGTGATAAGCGTCAACCGTGATTTCCGGCATGGAGGTCACTATCTCAAGAACACGTAATGGCAAACCTCGCGATTTTCCCGTCGAAACGTCCGTGCACAAAGCGAGTAGTCCTCGATTTGTTACTGCCGTCTCGTCGCACGAGAAGACTAACAAGCGTTGTAAATTCGGACAGTGTTGTCCGATCTCACATAAAAGTTTGTCTGTACACGTGTTCTCAAGAAACAATACCTCCAGTTTAGTCAGATTCTTGATGAGGTCTGTGAAATCATAAATGCTGCTTGAGCTACTCCACTCTGAACTATACCGTGAGTTGTCTCTCAGGGTTAATACTTTCAATGTTTTACACGTATCGATCACTTTTGTGACCATGTGTTTTAAGTCCGTTATCGTGCAGTCAATTGCAAGAGTTTGGTTGACCATGTATTGCAGGCCCGTCATCTTGCATTCTATGTAGAGAGTTTGGGTTCTCGGATGGACGAAATTGGTAAATTTTTCTAATATTTTGTCGACTAGTATGTGTGGGAGGTCAGACATGGTGTCTTTGAAGAGATCGATGTTGGTGGTCACTATTTTTAAACACAGGGTGGTCAGCGTCGATGGCTCTTTCTTCAAAGGCATGTTGATTTAGTCGGTCGAGAGTGACGTCACTGCAATTTAGAATTGTATAAGTAAATATAATAGTGTTTGCAATTTTTGGGCATGCAATTCCCCAATATCAATGCACAATATTGACCACACGACCTGATTGGGCAGATGAGATCATTTGATGTCAATGAAGATTTGGTATAGGTAGTTTGAAGTTTGGTACCTACTGTATTTGGTTTTGGGGAAATACATTCCCTAAAAAATGGCTAACTTTCTAATTACCTTAATTATAAATTATTATTATTATAGATATACTGGGGCCTATCTTGTTGAAAAATGTTTGTTACCAGTAAACTTATTAATTTAGCTGGTGGAAACTCGTTCGTTTGCATCACAATGTAAACCTTGCACCCGCCATTTTGTTGAGTATCATCCTAGCGTTAAAAAGAGGAACAAAACTGACTAATGACTGCTTCAGTCATTTAAGCATTGCCCCCTGTAGTAAAAATAGACAAACAAAGATACACTGCCAAACAGAATAGTGTGTCTGCATTGTGGACAACTAGCAAACAATAACAAGACTCACAGGCATCCAAAAAAAAATTAAATCTCAAGGGATAAATTTGGAAAAGTGGTAATTTTATTAATGCAAATAAATTGGCAAGAAACGCTCTTACGTACCTGGAGGCTTCAATCTGACTTGGAGAAATAGACCCAGAAATTTTGAGATTCTATGTATACCGAAAGTGCCTTTTTTGAATCATCAAAGTTTGCCCTCTGAATTTTTCGGCGATTTCAAAGGGTTGGTAAAGGCATTTCCAGTTTAGTTAGGAACTTGAAAGTTTAGAGGTACTTAGTGTACCCCTTGAAATCCATGCGCCTAAACTTTTAATATTGTATGTACACAGGAAGTGACTTTTCCGTACCTTCTAAATCAAGAATCAGTCAATTAGATGCAACAAACAACAAAAATCTGCTAGGAAAGAAGGACACTTCTGGTTGAGTTGAGGGCTTGAAGGTTTAAGGGTATTAGTGTACATCTATTAATGTACATGGTAGACATTGAAATCCGTGCCACTAAATTTTTGAGCCTCTAGATAAACCGGAAGTGTGTTTTATCAACCTTCCAAGTGTGAGATTGAAGTTACCTTCGACTTCCTTAAGGCGGGTTTCGCCGTAAACTGCCACTAAATGGCGCAAAAGCACACTGCCCAAACAGAATTCTTGTACAATATAAAAACACTTTACTCATTGGTGTTCTCATGCCTGTTTACATTGGCGAAAGTATAGGTTTTTATTTCATTTTTTTACAACAATCTATGTGCACAAGTAGGCTTATAAAAAAAGCGTCATATTTCATGTTTTTAGATTGTAAGCAAACAAAATATAATTTTTTTTAAATTTTAAAAAAATGTTGAAAATTTCAGGACGGTGAAACCTTAATACCGGTACCGGTAGTGCTTTGATGCGAACACTGCCCGCCAGGGTCAAGACAAATAAAGCACTTTTCATCCGGCCACGCGACCAAATCTCGGATAAAAAAACTGTTTCAAAAACAGCCAAAAAACTACCAAGAAACATTCAAAAGATTTATCTGGCCATGGGTGCTCGACATGGACATCACCAATTATTCGTCCACTAGTTTTGCTACCGAGACCGAAATACAAGTAAATTTTCTGTTTATGAAAAACATACAAATTCCCAGAAAATAAACAAAAAGTAACATAGATACTGTATGGAATTTATGTTGTTGACTTCCTTTCCTGTGATTTTTTATTTAATTTCTACGCAAATTATTAATAATTTATTATTATTTTTCATCTCGTTAACATTTGTTTATTTACGAGTTACATGATTTTTGGTAGTCAAGTGTATTTATTGTGAAAGAAATTTTTACCATTTTGTGACGATTTTTGTGATTTTGATCGATTTTGTGAAGATTTTGAACAAGGGCGGATTCAGAAATCTTTTCAGGGGAGGGAGGGGGGAGGCGATTTTGGAAAATCATGCGAAACCTTTGGAAATTGTGAATGGCTTTTATTAAGATTTTGAATGATATTGTTACGTGTACAGATCGGTTGCAGCGAGATTTAGGATTTAAGCAGAAGCGCTTTAGCTCGTAGTACGGAAGTTCGCCACTAGATGGCGCCACCGTCGAACAGAGGTCACGTGATAGCTCCCGACTGGAAAATTCTTCAGTTCTTGTCTGTCCTTGAACTGGAGCACAGCTCTGAGCCTCGCAAGCCACTAAAAGGTGACGCGTGGGCTCGAGTCTGTGTTCTCTTCCTTTGCTTTTGTTTATTATTTATCATTCACTGGTACAGGTCGAACCCCGTTATAACGAACTTCAATATAACGAATTCCTCGTTATAGCGAATTTTAAAATTCGTTTGGTTGGTCGCCCTATCTCTCCTATGCTAAAAAATTTCACTATAACGAATTTCATTATAGCGAAATTTCAGTATAACGAACTAAAATATGAATCGGAAATGCCTTTTTTCTCGTTATAACAAACATTTCCGGTTGAAAATATCGATTTTTGCGATTTTTATCGTCGATATTTTGCCCCCGAAAAGTAAAATTTGGTCGAGCAACTTTCGATATCGTCAGAATCCTCTTCAAACAGCATTTTTAAGGGTTCTCGACTTTTGTTACTTCCATCCGTTTAATTCTAGACCAAACAATCTTTTTTTTTTCGTTCGTTTTTTACGAATTCTTTCGCTATAACGAATTATTCTCGCTATTACAAACAAATTCGCTATAATGGGGCTTTCAGTTTAACGAACCCCCGTTATAACGAACAAATTTTCATTCCCTGAGCAGTTCGCTATAACGGGGTTCGACCTGTATGAGTGCAATGGTTGTTTGCTAACAATAATTGCGTGTTAATTTCTACCAGTAAAAATGGAGGTAATAAAGGTCTTGGCAGTGTTGTTTGGGAGTTGGAAGTGGTGATGATGGTAAAGGGTTTATGGTTTATTACTTGAGGGTGAAATTTTGCTGTTTAACAATGAAATTTATTGTTGAATAGTAAAATTAGATTGTTGAACAGCAAAATTCATTATTAAAAAGAATAAAAGATAAAATTTCATTGCTGAAAAGTGAAATTTCACATGAAATTTACACGTTAAAATTAAATGATGTACCCAATGGCAGGGAATAGTTTCAACAATCAAAAAATAGTATTCAACAATTGAAAAAGTTTCAACAATCGAAAAATAGTATTCAACAATTGAAAAATAGTATTCAACAATTGAAAAATAGTTTCAACAATCGAAAAATAGTATTCAACAATCGAAACATATTATTCAACAATTGAAAAATATTATTCAACAATAGGGTGCACAAAGGGCAAGAAGGAACCCCAATGGCACTGGTACCCAAAGAGCATGTACCCCAAATTTTTTTGTGTTAGTTTCTTAATTTTTTCATTTTCTACTTTTTTAATTTTCCTGTCGGCAATGCGCAACCTGTCGCACGAAAAGTTTACTAAGAGATTTAATTAAACGAGATTTTATAAAGTTTTTCGTTTATAAAATCTCGTTTTAAAATCTCGTACGAGAAAGTGCAAACCAATTTGCGGCCAATTTGTTAACCAATTTGCTGCATGTTAAAAACGATATAGTTATGACCTAAACAACGCAACTTTAAGTTGTAAGATCTGCCATTTTTTTAAAGGTGTGAACACTAATGTTTCTCAAAGTGGGCGGGTCATGTAGAAAGGTTGGTTGGTTCAAATATGACGAGATATAACGTCACAAATCTCAAATATGCCGCCTTTGCCTTGATTTTTCATTGTGTAGGTTGTTAATTTGCCAGACATAAGCAATCAATCACGACTTTCTCCAAAAGTGGTTCAAGTGTAATAAGGTCCGGCAAATGACGGGCTGTGATCTATGACGTCACAAGTCACAGCCCATTGAAAAAGCATGCCGCCCATCATTTAAGCTTACTGAAAGTCGGCACAACAATTGGACTGTGCAATCTTATTAATTAGTTTGTACCTGTTAATTGGAACCAAAATGTAGCAAAAAGCCTCATTACAACAAAACTTCATAATGAGAACTTCGTTATAACGAAAATTCGTAACTAGAACCTCATTATAATGAAAATTCATGCGTAAACCGTATTATAACGAAAATTCATGTGTAAACCTTATTATAACGAAAATTCATACTGTAAACCTCATTATAACGAAAATTCACTAAATCTCAATATAACGAAAATTCACTAAATCTCAATATAACGAAAATACATAACGACTAACGAGAACCTCGTTATAACAAAAATTCACACTGTTAACCTCATTATAACGAAATTTCATACTGTAAACCTCATTACAACGAAAATTCGTACCTGAAACCCTCATTAAAAGAAAATTTATACCAAAACCTCATTACAACGAAAAAAAAAAACTTACCCGACCCCTAATAAACTTAAACCCTTCACGAAGGAAGGTAAAAAAAAAAAAAAATTCAGAATCATCATCACACGCCACATCTCATTAATAATTTCAAACTTCAACTTGGCGATAAGCAAACTTTATTACCGAATTAAAACCGACATCGTAATTTACCGATAACATATACAAGCAGGTGTACCCCGTGCCACGTCCCTCCCAGGCTTTTTGAGACGAATAAAAACGATATTTTTCCCCCTCAATTTTTACCCACAAAACCGCCCAATCATCCAACCGACAGCTGCACCGTGAAAACTTTTCGGGCTCAATTTAACCCTTTAATGAGGATGAATCTCGATGATTAAATTTCGTCAAATTGGACAACATCTGTGCACGACTTCTACGAATTCATCCACCGCACCGGGCTACGGCCAGCCAGACTGAGACTCAGATGAGAGGGTGGCGAACGCAACCGACACCTGTCTATCGCGTGCAGCTGTTGGTTGAGGGTCAAAGTCAGTAGCGGAACTAAATCAGTGGGAAATCCAAATAAAGATTAAATTTTTTTTTATTATTTTATTTTTTTTAAAAAAAGTTTTGTCATAATTTTTGTAACGAACGACGTATAGACTGGTGGTTTGAATACATGCAGTAGTGTGTTGCTTTTCGGACTCCTTTAATCGACCCCCAAATTCCCTCCTTTTCTCCAAAAAAAAAAAATCCTAAATTTTACCCCATTTTTATACCCCCAATTTTTAACTGGTTTCTACCCCAAAGCTACTACTTTTTACTCCAATTTTTCAAACTACTTTTTGATAATTTCAAGTGGTTTCAGCCATTTCTGAACGATTTTTAGACGAATACCAATTGATTTCCTGTCTTTTCCGAACTATTTTTACATAGATCTACATAGGAGAACGAAAAATCACTCAGAAATTGTTTGAAATCATTTGAAAATAGTTTGGACATAACAGAAAATCACTCGCAAATCATTAGAAATCATTTAAAAATTGTTCGGAAGGCTGGAAATCAATTGGTAATTATCTAAAAATCGTTCAGAAGTGGCTGAAAACCACTTGGAAATTGTGAAAAAGTGTTTGACGAATGGTGTAGAAACAAGTTAAAAATTGGGGGTATAAAAATGTGGTAAAATCTAGGTTTTTTGAGGGGTGTAAATTGGGGGTAGGAAAAAGTTATTTCATGGGAAGAAGCAGGTATGGGAAAATTCAAGGTTTTTTGGGAGGAAAAGGAGGGAATTTGGGGGTCGAATGGTCATGCACAATCAAAATGGGAGGATGGTGCGATACGAATGTGTATTGGTCGAGTATTTAATCGAAACATCTTGAGACAAGCTGACACTTTTCTGAAAATGAGGCTAAAATTGATAAAATATCAATAACTTAATACAAGTGGTACAGTATATAGAGGTGAAACCAGTTAGACATAGGCAAGAGGCTTACAAACGTCACTAGCGGTAGTTTGGCCTTGCGCGACCTGACAAGAACAAAATTTAACAATAACAAGACACGCAACAATACAAAATATCCAAAATATAAAGAGTAAAAATGTCAAATGTCTCTAATGTGTTGGGACGACCACTTATGAGTGGAGGAAGGAAATGGCGTCGAAACGTGGTATATACTGTAGTTAAGCGCGTTTCAGTTTTAGCCGTTTTATAGCAAGAAGAAATGAACAGTTTCTGGAACTGGGAGAGGCTTAAATAAAACAAAACGACTGAAACGGCTAAAACTGGAGAATGGGATGTAACTAGGCTACTGTCACTAGGCTATTGGGGCAAGCCAATATTTGAAGGAAATAATTCAAAACAAAATAACAAAATAAATGACATAAAATCTCATTTGCGTAGTTGGAAAGCAGAAAATCAATCGCCTTCAAATATAACCGTGTGTCATTCATTTGTCTTTATTCTAAACTTTGTAATGTTTGTTGAGTAATGTGACAGACAAATGGAAAGTAAAAATAGCACATCTCATATGACATTTTTTAAATTTTGATTTCTTTACGAATGACATAATGGTATTTTAAAAATTTAAAACCATACCTATCAAGACCATTTAAATTCAAACCAATTCAAACCCTTTTTAGAATCAGTCTGAACTGAATAAAATCGACAGCATTATTGGGGATGGATGGGGAGTGAATTTTTGTGCATAAATATTGTGCATGTGCAACATACAGCTAATTTTTTGATACGCCTACATTAATATTTATCGTTACTACAGTATAGAGTTAAAACAGATGCAATAAATTTTTAAAAAATTACTCTTAATTCAACACTGGTGTCAAAAGTAAGTGAAGTTTGTATAATTGATCCACATTCCACATGGTGTGTGAAATGATTAATAAAAATAAAATTGTGTAACTAGACATCAATTTCCTTATCATTTTCTTCCCGTTTTGCCGAAAACAAGAAAAAAATATCTTACAGATTTTGATTCGATGTTGTATCATTTTGATAAAATCAACGATGTTCCGAATTGACTACTTTCAGTGAAACGGGTATACCATGGGAAAAAAAACTTCGGGAAGGTCTGTTAGGCCTGTATTTTATCATTTGTTGAATTACAAGTTATTGTTAGATTTAAGACATTATTGATATTAGATTTAAGAGAATGATTTGATTGAATTGTAATGGAGAAAGAAGAAGGAGCAACATATTTGAGTTTGAATATAATTTTG
>JAQFZO010001208.1:0-17054 GCA_034695885.1 Geophilus flavus
TGAATCCGGAAATTACACTCAAAACCAAGTACATTTTCACCGGGCCTTATAATTCGTCATCTTCGTCGTCATCCTCCAAACTGCAAAGACACAAATCCAACAATTCAATGCCTTTTATCTCAAAACATTTTCACCGGGCCTTATAATTTTTGACTCGGGCTCTCATTCGAGACAGTCGTGAAAAATACAACCCAGGAACGAATACACATCATCCTCCTCCAGCAGCAGGATGATAGATATTTTTCGAGTTTATTTCCGTCATGTGGATTTTTCTTCTATTTCTATTTCTTTTTCATTTACTTTCCGTCTACGTCTCTGTCAGTTAGCGCAGCCTTGCTTTGCGACCTAGTCTGCCTTTGGTTTTCGTATTTCTTTCTTCCTTTTGTCGGTCTCTTCATTACTCTCGGTTGGCGACAACCAGACGGCTTCCATTCGTCATCTTCGTCGTCATCCTCCAAACTGCAAAGACACAAATCCAACAATTCAATGCCTTTTGTCTCAAAACAAACATTTCAAACCAACACATCTTGCAACTACGACGGAGCACGCTACCCTACTACTGACATACATAATAATTAATATATTTTCCAATTAAAAAAAAAAAAAAATACAGAATATGTCATTTCTGTCACTTCCGACTTCCGTCAGATTTTTCTCTTCCAATTACACAATTGACGTGACGTCAATTGACATCTGCTGTGCTCGGTTCAGTCTCTGATTAGTGGGAAATCGTACGTTTTTACTTCCAATTGATTTTGACACCTATTGTCAGGCACTGCTGAGGTGTGACCTTCATTTCTCTCTACCACCTTACAATGCCATCGTTATTTCTCAGGTGAAAAATGTGCCACTTGGAATGACGAAACGGTTTTAAATCCCGAGTTTTCCTTTTTTCACGCACGGACCGAACCTCGCTATTACGAATTTCAAGAGGCGGGATAAAACCAAAAATAGTGATGAGGAAAAATTAACACATGACTGTACATTTGTTCGTGATAGCGGGGTTCGACCCGACATTTTGAATTTTGTACGGTATCAATTGAAATTGTTTTAATGTTTTGTTATTGACAGGTCCCATATGGCCTTAGCCGCTGCTACGAACCGTAAACAGTATATCTATCTATCTATTACCACCACCACGCAAAAAATTTTTGATATTCTAAAAAATTTTGCTTTGCTATAACGAGGTTTTCCAAATCTCGACAAACATTGCTAGTTGCAATGTTAAAAATTCCCCTCATTATTGATTGCCGGTTCGACAGTGACCCTCCAAATCCCCTTAATTATTGACACAACAAATGAAAATAAAGCCACCCTTTCGCATGCGATGATTCTTCTTCTTCTTCCGACCACATAACTAGTCGGTGGGAAAATAAGAGCTCGACTTTAAACCTCTTTATTGCTTTTTCCTCTCTGCTAAACTTTTTCTTTTTCCCATTTTTATTTTTATTTTTTCCCAAGTTACACATATCAAAGACGCGCGACTAGGATGGAAAAAAAAGTGAGAAACTAGGTCACTAGGAAAACCAAGAGTGACATCCTGTGACAGAGTGGAACAAAGAAATGTAATTAAGGCTACAAATTAATTCGATATTAAAAAACCATTAATAGACAGTCAGAATTTCTATCACCAGGGGAAATCCCAATGTTTTGAAAACGTTCTGACGATCTTGAAAATTCGATGGATCCCTTCCCCATCCGGGGTCACAAACTTCAAACTGCGTGAATTAATGTGAATTGCAGGACGCATCGAACATCCTGATCGTCAAAGACATTCTTTTCGACACTTACCGCACGGCACAACAAGATTTACTGTCTAACCCTTCCTGGATCCCGATTTAGGGATGTTCGCTCGCAAGCAATGCGCAATCAAAATGAGCAAAAAGTGTTATTGTCAACCAGACACACAACAGTCCACCCCCCTGAATAACGACACCAGTTAAAAGGGAAAACCTCGTTATAGCAAATATTGACTACGTGCAAAAAAATTGTTTTTAACCACCTGTGGAATAATATTGATTAAAACACTGAATAAATATAAAAAAAAAGGAAATATTTTTTTTTTTTGGTTTTGGGTAAAAACAAAAAAATATAAATGGGTCAATTTCATAACTGGTTTCTGTAGGTCTATTTGAGTGAGCTTGGTTTCCATTATTTCATACAGATGTTTGCTAATGGAATCAAGAGAGAAACAAATGGCTCATCCTCTTCCATTTCACAATTTACATCCAAAACAAAAAGCCACACATTTCCAGTGCAATTAGTGGAGAAATCTCAATTATTATCTATCAAAAATGATATTTAGTATCCAGTTCTTTGTTTTTCTCATAAATATCTCACAAAAATATCTCAAATATTTTATCTCTTAAAATTCAATGTTTTCAAATAAATAAATAAGTAAATAAATTTTAAAATTTTTTTATTTTAACTAATAACCTTGAAATTATTATTATCCAATTTTACAAAATTTGAAATTAAAAATCTAATTTTCTAATTTAATATTTAAAAAAAATAATAACCTTGAAATTTTCAAAATTTTCAAAAACTTTAATATTTTTTTTTATAAAAATAAAAAAACCAATTTTAGTTTTACATAATTTTAAAATAATAAAAAAAAAAAATCCAATATTCTAATTTTATATTAAAAAAAATGGAATAACAAAAAAAATTTAAAAAATAAAAGAAATCAAGAAAACCAATTTGTGGTATATAGAAACTCCGGAAACAGCGCCACATGTACATAAAACAACCCACAGTAACACATTCTCTGCACAAACTTCCTGTTGCTATAAAAATACATCTCAATTCACATACCTGAAATAAATCAATGAAAATAATAAATAAATATATAAATAAATAAATAATAAAAAAAAAAATTCTAAAAATATTTTTTACCAGAACAAAAAATTTTTTGAATTTAAACAAAAAAAAAAAATTGCATCCGCCATTTTTTTTTTTTTTTTTTACGAGCGTTGGTTGCATTGTATTCAAAATGGTTGGAAAACAAAAAATGTGACCTTTTACCTGTCTTCTTCCTCGTATTCTGAGTCCCCTCCCTCGTAAACATGACCAGTGCCATCTGGTGGTGGTGGTGGAGCTCTTTCTCGTGTCTTCGTCTCTTCCATCTTTTGCTGTTGGCTGTCGATTTTGTCGACATTTTCTCCCGTGTCTGGTGTCGTGTTATTTTCGGGCCTTAAAAAAGAAAAAAAAAATATAAGAAAGGTTTTAAAATGTTTTTCTCGTTTTCTCTCTTGTTTTTCACCTGAAAATGTAAACAAATTTATTTTTTTGTTTTTTACATAAAGCCTAAATTTAGTAATTTTTCTTTTTTTAAGTAAATTTGAGTGCTTTTTGTTTTGATTTTTGGGTTTTTGTGGATCGATTTTGGTTGAAAATGCATCGGAATTGTGGAATTTTTTGTTAATTTCACATTCCCATGATGATTTGGGGGATTTACGAATCGAAACCGAGTGAAAATCTTCACTGGAACTGAGTTATTTGATTAATTCAATGGATTTTAACCGACAAATCTCACTTAAACCACTTTGGAGAACCCAAAAATCAAGAAATAAGCCTAATTTCTCGAGAAAACCACCAAAACCACACAAATTAGGCTTATATACACACTTAAACCCGTTGAAACCACTCAAAAATCCCATAAAACCCCCAAAAACTCGCACTCACACCTCACCCAATTAAAAAAAATCAAAAAAATCAAAATATAAAAAAAATCACGACCAAACAAAACGATCAAAACCAACAAACCACATTAGGCTTACTTTGTCACACCTCAAATTCTAGGCCTAAAACTTAAGAAAAAAATCAAAAAGAATTTTTAAAAAACCAAAAACCACAAAAAAAGCCTCAAAAAATCCCACAAAATCCAATAAAAAACCCTAAAAACCCATAAAAATCTATCAAAAAGCTGAAAATCGCCTCTTTAATGGGGCAAGAGAGTAAATTCCACGATTCTAAATGAGGAATAAGTCAGTCCTTAACCCTTTAACACCTCAGCAAAGGCATCACCTTGCACGTGATAAGGCCATTCCAAAAGGGAGGGAAGATGTTGATCAGAGCGTCGTAAACATCTTTCACCCCATCCACGTCAGTTTTCAGTGGCTAAATCCGCTCGAAAAATCCGATAATTCATGACCGATCGCCGAGAATTCGTCTAGAAAACCATCTTGCATCCACGGCCACATTTAGGCTTAGCTTACGACTATGCAGGACCGAGACTGAGACACCTGAACCGATCGCTCGATGCCACACAGTGCCGAAAACAGGCTTAACGGGTTGCGCGCAATTATTACGCGAAACCGGTCGCGCCCGTGACGTCATCGCCCGACGACTGCGGTGTAAGCGGGTGGAATTTTAATGACGTTTGCGGTCGTTCGGTCGCTCAATTATACAAATGCGGTTTTCTGGTCGAGTTTCAGGGAGGATTTCGATCGGAAATTGCCATTTTACGGGTGTTGTGTGGGTTTTTTGGGTTTTTTGAGGTTTTTTGGGGGGTTTTTGAGGTTGGTTTTTGGTTTTTTTTGTTGTGATGCAGTGAACGGTTAGAGAAAGAACGGATTCCGCTTGAAAAACTGGTCGCCATTCGAATGGAGTGGAGGAATTAATGCGCGCAGACGTGACTCGGGTTAGAAATCGGTGGGATGAGTGTTGGAAATTGTCAAATTGTTCCTCGGCTGGTGTTGGAAAACACAGTTTATGTATTTATGTGGTTTTTGACCCAATAAAGTTTTTAAAAAATTTAAAAAATTATTAAAGTAGGAAATCATGTAAAAGGGATTAATTCTGTGCGTAGTCGATGGATGAAAAATCCATGAATCGGTATTTTTGTAGGAAGATGCCTTTAGGGAGTCAATATTTCACGGAAAATGGGTTAAAACGAATTAGGAAGATGAATAAATATGTCTAGTTCTAATTTCCATTTACATTTAGTTCCTAATTTAATATTTTTATAAAAAAAAATTATTTGAGAGTTTTAATGAAAATAAATTCAAAAATTCATCGAAAAAATGAAATTCTCTCATTATTTCCTCGATTTTTTCAAGAAATACAAAACTAGAGGTAAATTTGAGAGCAAAAACGCATTTCACACTTCATCTGACGAAATTTCTCACCAAAAAATCCCGAAAAAATTTTTTTATTAATTTTTTGATGAGCGGAATCTGCGTGATGGAGAGAGCAAAAAAAATGTAAAAAATATAAAAATAAAATGGTTTCTTACGTGTTTTGTTGTTCGGCCAGATTGAGTAGGAAACTGGCAAACTGTGAGTCGCTTATAAATCCAAGGCTTTCTTTGATCAGTATCCAGCGATGCGAATTTTGTATCCCGACTCGAACTTGTTTTGCTGGGTTGAATTGCTTGCAAATGCCATCTTTAAATCCAACTTCCTTTGATGACATGAATTAAAGGGAATGGTCAACAACATGCGGTCCTAGAGGGAGGGGTGGTGGCCACAACAGCTCCAAGGGACCCTTGTCCACCTCCTACATGACCAAATCAAAATGGCGCGAGCCCCTGTTTTCGATAGTTCAACCCCGTAGCCGCATGGGGATCCGAGTTGCAATGGGGGAATGACAAGAGCACATCAACTTTAATGGCTGACAGTTGTTTGATTTTTTTTTTATTTGAAGGAAATAAATTAAAATTAATATTATAAGTGATAAATAATAACTGTTATTAATGGAAAATTATGTTATTTGTGGTTATTTGTTTGTTTAATTCTCTGTTTTTATTGTAATTATTTATTGATTTTTGGTTTTATTTTTTTTTTTATGTATATATAATAAAAGTTTGTTTGGAATTTTTGTTGTTAAAATTTATTTGTCATTTTTAATGGGATTTTAATTGTGGAAAATTGTGTCATGGTGTAAATCACCTTAGAAATAATAATGAAAAAAGATTTAATATCTATTTCTTAGAAACTTCCTAATGGTATTTTATTTTTATAATAATTTCCTGCTTACACAATACCAACTGTTATTTTAATTTTATTCTTTTTGAATTTATTACTAGAGGAAGAATAAAATATAATATGTAGATATTGTTAACATAATAATAATATATTATATATATATTGTAATATATATTATTATTTTATTTTATATGTGATCGCAAAATTAATTTATTTTATATAAAAAATTCCCTCTAAAATCCTGGAATTTTAGAAATTGGTTTTCATTTCAGCAGATTAAATTCAAACCCTTTTGTCTTGAAATGTCAACAACAGACTTGATCCATCTATCAGATGTCCTCACTTCTGTAAATATAAAACCAAAGTAATCCAACATTTTGTCTGCCAGAACTTTGGGAGAGACCAGCAAGGAGTAATCATGTCAGCACAGAAAACTCTTTTCAGCTTGACAGCTGCCATCTTCTTTTTGTACATCAGTTTTCAAGGTAATGTTTCTCTCTCTCTCTCTCTCTTCTTTTTCTCTCTTCTTTTTATCTACTTTTTATTACCGTACTACTGCAAGTTTTTATGCCTCATTATCATACAGTTGATGGATCCAAAACTGCAGCAGTTGTGTTTGGGAAAATCAAGAAAACTTTGGGTCTGAGTCTGCCACCAATGGGACACCTCAGCATTGATTCCATTCCATTTCAACATCAATTGGGAGAGTGTAAACTCAGTGGTCAGTTTGATAAAGTCCATATGGTGGGATTGGCAGAGTCAGAACTGGAATTGCATGGCCTGACACCAACCTCAGCTGAATTTACAGCCAAAGTATGCAAAATCATGAATAATTCAAATTTATTAAGAAATTTCTTGATCACATCCCCAATAAAAACATTTGAAAATTCCAGACACCAAAAGTTGAATTCAAAGGAAATTATACTTTGAAATTAGAGAAATGTGCTGACAAATTCGATGGCGACACCTCTGGAGGCTTCGATTTCACGCTGGCGGATTTAACAGTCAAATTTGCCTTGAACATCTCAGAGACCACACCTAAACAAATTGTGGATCTGCGTTTGGATTGGACTGTTGGAAGTGAGTATTCCCTTTGTTTTAACATGCCTTTAAGGCAGAAAGAGAAATAAAGGGTTATCTTAATGTTGTCGTTTACATTTCTCCTTCTGCCTAACTCCCTCCATGAAGGCTACATTAATTTTAAAATTTAGAAAAGTTATTTCCACCACCCAAAAGAAACAGAAATTTAATTGCTTCTAATTTATTTTTAAAATTACCTTTACAAAGCAAATAAATATTCCGCTTACATCTCCGCGCTTACGAAAAAATGTCGAGACCCTATTATCACCCCCATAATTCATTAAACATTAAAAGGGGATGGCAATCAGTTGTCTACCTTCCAACAAGATAGGGCACAAATCAATCACAAAAGGCCACATGAGGTCTGATGGAAAAAACTTCAATACAGTACAAAAGTATTGTGATTCCAGGTGTCTCCACTGATCAGGTAGAGAGTACTAGGTGGATTCATGTGATTATGTGACATTACTTTTTGCTCTGTAACCAAATACTCAAGTCCCAAAATGTCAATTCTTTGGGTTTTGGGGAATTGTGTTCATTAACTTGATCCATTTTGGTCTACTGTTAGTTTATTCTTCCCCAAAGGAGTCTTGAAAGTTGCTGGAAGGTGTTAGATGGAAGGGATAATTTGAAAATTGAACTGTTTATGTCTCCATCCATCTGATTTAATGAAACCTCTCTTTCAGATGTGTCACTGAATGCAGATAACTTATTTGTGGACAAAGAAACTGGTTCTTCTATGGTCTCAGCAATCAATAGCTATGGAACAACTTTTTTGAACTCCCTGCCACCGGAATCGAAGACCAAGTTTGAAGAGAGATTGAAGAAGGAACTTAATAATTACTTTTCCTCTCACCAACATTAAACTGATTTAATTAGGTACTAACTTGTAAGTTTGTGATTGTATCAATGTTTAATGTAACTATTAATTAGTGAGTAAATAAATTTCAAAAATTCAGTTTTATCATCTTATAATTTCTTCCATGTTTATTTATTTATCCTTATATGGTACTTAAACAGTATGACAAACTCTTCATTGAGTATTCAAAACATTACTGATGTTAATCTTCTTTAATTTGGCATTAATTTGTTGTTTTAGAGCAATTGCAGCTTTTTCCATCAGCTTAGGTTTCATTCGATTGAATGTAAATAAACCAATCTCACTTGCAAAGTTGTTAAAAAATTTATTAAGTTTTGAAAACTGAGCTGTTGCTTTTCTGCATAAAAAAGAAATAAAAAAAACTATTATGTCCAATCATTTGGAAAAGAAAATTCTCTAGAAAATTTTTATTCCTTTAAATTAAACTTACCTAAACTCTGAATCCAAGTGCAAATGTTCAATTTGTATTTTCTTCTTCAAAGAAAACACTGCATTTGCTTCTATGAGAACATCACTTACAGTGATAGTAAAATGGCCATTATCTGACACATTCAGCACATTCCAGAACCTGCCTCTTAGGGCATACTGCCCTCTGGTGAGCAAATGTGGAAACATCATTTCAAATGTAAGTGTGTGGTTGGTTAAATTGGCTTGAAAATGTGTTAAGTTGAATTTGGAGAGTCCCTCAAGTTTTATATCGAAAATATTGCCTTTTACAAAGAGCTTGGGTTTAGTTTCCCATTTCATGAAAATTGTAGGTATGTAAAGAGGTTCTAATCTAGGGAGACCAAGAGTTGGGACACCCAAGGACATCTTTTGCCGTATGTCATTTTCCAGTATGTGCTTCATGTATTGGTTGAGGAATGTCTCAGTGACATCTCCAGTGATGCCAATTACTAAAAATAAGATAAAAATGTGAAATGTTTTCTTTCCTTTTGCCTATATTAAGAATTACTTTAAAGATGAAATTGTCATTCTCATTAAGAAGCAATTAACAAGCTGGCAAGAAAATTAAAGAAGGTAATATAAGGAAATCTGTTAGAATGTATTTAATATTTCTCCAATAAGAAAATCTCAATGCAAAATTAAGTGATTTTTCCCTATTGAGCAATTTTTGTACCTTTCTAACATTATACAGTATTAACAACTCACAAACATCACTGATTATTTTTACTACCAATTTTTTTAAAAAATTGCACACAAAAGCAATTAAATGATAGCCTATTGATTTCTTTGCTGCATGGTGACATTGGTGGCATGTGTACACAGTAAACTTGATATAGAGATAATTTCAGTAAGACAAACTTCCTGGAAAAGCCAACAAGATGATCTTGCAAATCATTTCTACCAAGAAAAATATAATGCAGCTTATAATTAGCCTTTAGAGATTAGTCAATGTATTAAAAATAGTAGCAACCACAAAGTGCAACATGAGGAAATGAGATAAATTATGAAGTATGATGTAATAAAAATTAAACCCACTCACCTTGATCAAAAACCACAAACAAACAGAAACCATAAAACAAATAATTCATCTTCTTATCAAAAAAAGTAAAAAATAATATTTATATTTTGATACACAAACCAGTCATGACTTGACACCTGATCTTTTGTCCATCTGATATCAAGTGAATGGAATGTTTTGCAAAAAGTAAAAATATCAGGCAAAAATATTGCAAAATGCAAATAAGTATCATATATAAATTATAAAATCCCCCTCAATATGACATTTATTCATTTCAACAACATTCTATTTTCAACAACAAAAGAAGCAGACAAAGTGCAAAACCTTGCACACCTGGTGTCAGTAGTCATCATCAATTCATCTGATGCTCTTGACAACAAGTTCAATGAACTGCACACAAATATATATCAACAGCACCATCTCTCACTGTCAATATCTCTGTCACAATGCTGAATGTTCTGACAATCACATTAATCTTGTGTTTGATTCCAAACACCATACAATGCCTCAAGAAGAATGTGAGTGAAGAAGAGCAAGAACTCACCACATGCAGTGAGTGTTAACACTAAACTCTCTCTCTCTAGTAAGTTGTTTATTGCATTAACAAGTAAGTATCTATTTCTAGATTGTGGTCTTGGCAGACAAAACAAAATAGTGGGAGGATTTGAAACCATAGCTAATGAATTCCCTTGGGCTGTTGCTCTCACTTATAATGGCTACTTTGGATGTGGCGGAAGTTTGATTAATGAGAAATATGTGCTGACAGCAGCTCATTGCATTAATAAGTGAGTGGTTTGATAATTCATCTCAAAATTTATGGATAACAGCTTTATTTTATGTTTTATTTTTTATCTCAAGTGTCAATCCTAACAAAATGAAGGTTGTAGTTGGTGCTCATAACTTGACTGATCCAGATGAAAAGGGAGTGACTTATCACCCAGTCAAAAAGATCATCAAGCATGAATATTACAGTGAATTTCTTTTGATAAATGATATTGCACTGTTGGAGTTGGATAAATTGGTGAAATTTTCGGAAACCCGAAGCCCTATTTGTATGCCTGATGCTCAAGAGTTGTATAAAGGAAGAGAGCTCACTGTAACTGGATGGGGATACCAAAAGGAAAGTAAGTATAATGATGTTGTGAAAGAAGCTCAATAAAACAAAAGTTCCGCTTCAATTTCCTATTCACTTCCAAGAATTTAAGATCAAACTGAATTGTTAGTAAAGTTCTATTGCAGGGTCACTTTACAGTAATTTAGATAAATTTCCTTATTAAAAAAGGCTGTCATCAAAAGTCATTTGGCAAAATAACTGATAATTATGGGATTTCTAAATATTTATAAACTTTTATCCTTGTCTCTTCTGATGCCATTATTTACCTTATTTGTGAAAAATTATTCTGATCAGGTCATTGTTCATCTTTATGACTTCCTGTTAGCTGAAAAGATGAATAGCAACAATGGAAATTACAATTATGACATAACAACCAGATGTTCTATTATGTTCATTTATATTTAGATGAATACATTACATATCAGTTCATTTTATTTCAGTATAAATTGTTATTTCATCAATTGTATGATTTCTCTTACTCAGATGCCCACAGAGTATCCGAAACCCTCCGAAAGGTTGGTGTCACTGTCCTGGGAAACCGAAGATGCAGGATGAATTACCTTAGGCTCATATGGAGCACACATATATGTGCAGGAGATGAAAAAGGAGGAAAAGATGCATGCCAGGTAATTAAACTAAACCATGCATTAATTATGCGGCAAGTTCCGTATCAACGAAAAAGCCGTTGGGAACCCTAATTTCCTTCCTTTGGTTTTTGCAACATCTATTTCTGACATCTTTTGTGTAAAAATAACATTAAATCTTTCTAGGGTGATTCTGGAGGTCCACTGATGGTACTAAATGACAACCAATGGCATTTAGCAGGTATTGTGTCTTATGGCAAAGGATGTGCCAATGCCCAATATCCAGGAGTTTATACACGTGTGAACAAATTTCTTCCTTGGATCAAGAGGAACATTGGTGACACAAAATACTGCAGTAAACCATAAATTACATATATCAAAATATCTGTAAATAAAAAAATCAAATAAATATTGTTTATGTGACACTTTTATGAGTTTCCTTTATGTCAGAGTACATTATTGTCCACAAACAAATGATTCATGTTACATAATGCAAGATAGCTATGTAATATTTACATTTCATGTGGAGAATTTGTCAACTCTTATCCATCAATTGTTTATGAGTTCAGCCACCCTTTTATTTGTTCAATCTATGGGGCTAAATCAGGCCACCAGATGGCATTTTTGGAATATTAATAAAACTGGGCAGGCAATATAAGGCAATTAGTGATTTAGTGGATTCACCACACTCGCACAATGAAGCTCCACTACCTTTGCCTGTTTCTGGTGCATCTTCAGGTAATTATTTGTAGAGAATTTTTCAGTCTTCAGTTAATGATTTTCTGACTCAATTAGCTTGTGAAGAGTAGAGAAGATGCTGCAGGTCTGCATGTACAAGTAACAAACTTTTTTCAGTAATTACATTACTTTCTTTATGTCAGTAGAAGATGTCTTCAATCCTCAAAGAATTCATGAACAGTATACCAAGGAAGAAAGTTGTGGTAATTATTTCTTATGAAATTGTTGGCTATGGATTCTATATTCAGACATCAGTCAGGAGGATTATGTCTGTAGTCTTAGAAACAAGTGACATTCTAAGAATTTAGAATTTAGAAAGCACACAGTTCTGGCTTTAATGTGTGCAAATATAAGACCCATTTGAATTGAGTCTTCATTTGGAGCAAAAGGTGTAGAATTTCCTGATAGCTTTCTTGCTTTCTTTGGCATTATAATATATATATAGTTTCATACATACTACAGGAAATTCCTAAAACTATTTGTATATAATGTCTCTCAACAGATGCAATTGGTCCTTAATGATAATGCCTTAAATTTCAGTTTGTGGTAAGGGTAATCCACCTGCCAAGATTGTTGGTGGAGAGGAAACTGACCGTAATGAATTTCCTTGGATGGTAAGAATTGAGTTAAAAAGTCTCTTGTTATTAAACCCCGACAACAACGTTTACTTTGTTCATCAGGCAGCATTTATGTACAATGGAGTTCTCCGATGCGGAGCTACCTTGATCAATGATAGATTTGTGGTAACAGCTGCTCACTGTGTTCAAGGGTAAATTATTTAACATACTAACATTTTCAACAGCTTTCATCTTTTAAACATTATTTTCTTTCTTTAATTCAAACAGCATCAACACCAGATACATCAGAATTTATCTAGGCGCCCACAACGTGAGCAGTTACTACGAAAAAGGCCGGCGAAACGTTGGAGTTGTCAAAATCATTTCCCATCCGAAATACAGTTCCATGACTCAAGACAACGACATTGCGCTAATGGAGTTGGATAAACCAATCACATTCAACAACCAAATAGGAACATCTTGTCTACCCCCAGGACCGGAAGCTGATTACGACAACTGGGATGCATTAGTGATTGGTTGGGGAAGGATGAAAGAAGGTAAACTATTAGTTTTAGATCAATTCTAGACTTAGAAATTATTTTCAATTGCAGGTGGTAAAGCCTCACTAACACTGCAAAAAGTTGATGTGCCAATCATTGATTCAGCAACTTGTAATTCCAACTATGGAAGATTCAGAATTGACCCTGATAGAATGATATGTGCAGGTTTGAAAGAAGGTGGAAAGGATGCATGTCAGGTAATTAGGAGATAAGAAAATTGGCTTTAGGGCCTTAATTAAGACCACATTAATGAAATTGCATTATTTTATTACAGGGTGACTCAGGTGGACCGTTGATGGTTGTCAATCAAGGTCACTATACACTGATAGGAGTTGTATCATTTGGTCAAGGTTGTGCTAGACCAGGAAAGCCAGGAGTTTATACAAGAGTGGCATATTATACTGACTTCATACAAGATAACACCAATGATGCCTTATATTGCCCAGCTTATAAAATTGACACCAAAGAAGAAAATGCCTTTGAAAATCCACTTTAAATAAGTCTTTAATAGTCCTACACTGTAATCAATTAATCATTAATTGACTGAAATACTTGTATTCCTAAATTTGAATAACTCAAATTAAAATGTTACTTTTTCCTGGATTTGAATATTTTTGATTGATTAGGCGATTGTGAGAAGGAAAAGCTGACATTTCATTTAAATTTTTTCTGGATCATATTAAAACATTAAGTATGATCCATTATTTAATGAATTCCATCATTAACACAAATTATGCATAATTGAAAAATAAAGAGAAAATCCATAGATTTTACTATTGGACATTGTGCAGGAAATGAACAAAACTGACCCTCCATATTTTGGTTCATTCAACTCCACATTATTATGTAACAAGTTTCTGTAGCTAGCAGAGCTTTTAACCGATAACCTTGAAACCACATTGGAGCAATTATCCAACACATGTACGGTAACAGCTTAATTTACTAATCATTCCTGCAACTGATAATTAATATTACTAAGCAACAAGTTATTCAATAAAACATTGTTCATCAACATAGGTTAATCTCATGTATTCATTTTAATACTTAGTAGAAATTCCATTAAACTAATGAGAATTCCATGGTCATCATCAGTTGAAAGAATCTGGGTCAGTTTAATTGGATTTTACTTGTTAGGTTGTTTGGTTAAGTTTTTTGTTTCATACTTTATTCTGCCTTGGTTTAAAAGTCAAGGCCATAAAATAGCAATGAGAAATAATTGGGATGCATTTCCTTTGGATGATCTGATTGATAACTAAATCAGGAAATAAATTTCCATTCATCTGTGTATCCCTATAGAGAAAGGTGTTACAAGTAATAGCAAAAGCAGTGGCTTTAAGATTTCTGGCTTAATATAAACCTGTTTCTTGTACAAATTTGACAATTGATTTAATTGTTCTCCAAAGAGGTGATTATGAAAGGCATAATTTTATCTAGCTGGAAATTTAGTTAATTGGTGTGGATGTATATATATCAAAATACACCAGATATCCTTCAAGTCTAATAAAAACAAAGATATTTATTATTTATATTTATATTTCAATGTAGGGTATACTATGTCAACTTTTGTCCACCAATAGTTTATGGGGTCAGCAAGCCCAGCTGTTTTTTCAATTTATGTATGGGGATAAATCATGCCAACAGGTGGCATTTTTGGTACAGTAATAAAACTGGGCAGGCAATATAAACCAATTAGTGATTTATTCAATACACTTTAGTCACAGAATTGCCTGAAACACAGTTGGTCAAAACAAATTCACATGGACAAAAAGCCAAATGCTATACTTCAGGAAAGTATATCTCTTGTAATTAAGATAGTAAATTGCTAATAATTAAATGTTTCATTGAACGTTTACCTCTAACCACCTGGTGGATGTAATCAAAAGATGCAACTGATACAAACAACAAAAGAAATTTTTGCAATATCCAATGTTATTTTTCATTTGAAGATTTATGAAGGTTATGTTAGTGAAAACATGCATTAATTAATTACAGGGTGACTGAGATGGACCATTGATGATGATCAATGAAGGCCACCATATTGATTAGAATTACTTCATTTGGTCAAGGTTTTTCCAAACCAGGAAGCCCAGATAGTTATGCAAGGCTTACAGACATCCGAAAACACAGTAGACACCTTTTACTATCAAGACCATAAAATTGTCAACACGAGAGGAAATAAGTTATATAAATGTCTAATATCAATGGTAAAACCACTTTGCACATGTTTAATAGTCTTAATGGTAATAAAATGTATGCACTGACTGAAATATTTGAGCCTACAATTCCTGTAATTCAAATAAAAGACAAAGTGATTTTCCCGGATTTGCATATTTTATGAGTAATTAAACGGATTGTGTGGAAAATATTTATTTTGTGACAGTTTGACATTTCAATCATTTTTTTTCCTGGAATATTATTTTATGGGTTTTTAGACACTTTTCAGAATTTATATACCAATCATGCATTGATTTTAGTTAAAATTCTGACAAAAAATTTTTGCATACTCTATTGTTATTTTTCATTTGAAGATTGATAAAAGTTATGTTAATGAAACATTCTCAAAAATTACTAGTTGAAGAAGTTTGCAAAGACAATTAGGACATTAAACTGTGAAGAAGAATTGACTTAACTGAGCTCCAGATATTTTGGTTCATTCAACTTAGCAGTGAACAAACAAACTCCTTAAGTTTGAAAATTTTCCACATGATGATCTCAAAAATCAAATTACAGCATCAACATCATATGTAACATCACAATTATGAAAATCCTGTAATTTTAGCATCAAATTGATGACACCTAAATAATAGAAAGCAGTCATACAATATTTTCCCATCAATGAAACTTATTATTTCCACTTTCCTGGATAAAACAAATTAAAATGATAAATTCCATAAAATTTTAAAAACCCACAAATTATTGGCAGTCATGACATCATCAAACTTTCCAATGAAGCATTGAATTATTTCACAACTTACATGAAAAAGAGGATGTTCATTCAGAACAAAATGTAGCAATGCAGGTATTTAACTGTGCAGTTTACCATTAACTCCCCAGTAACCCTGCATCAATGACTGGCTCAGCTGACTCCATGTTTCTGCCTCTGCTGCTCCTCTCCCTTGCCTGCCTGGCTGTTCAAGGGGTAAGTGAACATGAACAACAAACTTAACAGTAATTCTGACCACATTTCAATATCATTATGGTAATTTTACACCTTCAATGAATTTTTAATGAAATTTTTGGAAAATTGCACGCGTAGTCTATCGCTGGATGTATTTAGGTCACATTTGTTGTCCTGCAGTGTACCTAGGATTTTGGTTGATAATATTGAGCTGTTGGGTTTAATTTTTTGTTTGATATATATTTTCTGACCTGGTTATTAAATTCAAGGCCAGAAGTATCAATGCAGAAATAATGGGGATGCATTTCCTTTGGGTGATCTGTTGGATGACTAAATCAGGAAATAAATATTCCATTTATCAGTGGATAAATGTATTGAACAGTATGGAAAACAGTAGTAGAGTCAAGGTTTATTTTCAAGTTAACATCCTATTTGCTGTGATAATTACATGAATTTCAAAGAAATTTAATGCCTGAAATGTTTTTTGGAAATAATAAGTTTTAAATTCAACTTATTTTTAGACATCCAATGATCTCAGCCGTGAGAATCGTGACTCAAACCTAGGTGAGTTTCAACAGAAATGTGTAGTGGAGTGTGTAATTAATATCAGATTGTGATGATAAATTTTTCAGTTAGGAATAAAAGACAATATTATAATTATCCATACTATTGGGGATACTATTGGGGAAACCATTATCGGCCAAGGTACACAACTACCAGAAGACCGTTCTTTATACAAACTACGACAACCAGAACTACCACAACAGCCAGACCACAAACCACAGCCTCCTCGGCAAATAACGTAGAAAATGAATTTCCAGCCGGAAGCGTGTGTGGTAAGTCAACATTTTCTTTCTTTCTTCCATTTTCTTTGAATGTTAGGTTTGTATTTTCCATTTTGGTTCTGTCTGTGGTGTCTTCCTTACTCAATGGAAATGGGATTGTGTGAAATTTGTGAAATGTTTGTTCACTTCAGCTTGCACGAGAAGATTCAAGCGGGAAGACTTCGATCACAACATGACCGACTCATT
>JAQFZO010001209.1:0-17044 GCA_034695885.1 Geophilus flavus
AATAAATAAATAAATAAATAAATAAATAAATAAATAAATAAATAAAACAAAAATTGGCTCAAAAATAAAAGAGATATTTTTTTGTTTTTACAAAATTCAATTAATTTTAGATTTTTGATTGAAAACTGGTTTTGAACAGAAATAGTGATACGTACTAAATTAAAATAACATCGGAGCTAAATCAAAATAAAGTCTGAACTAAAAATCAAACAGAAATATAAAAAGTTGGAACAAATCGTAAACCCCAACGAAATAAATTTCAGTTCGACTCCTCACTAGTTAAACTCATTAATTTATGCTTTGTCTGTAATTTACAACAGTTTTCGTATTACAAACCCAATTATAAAACAAAATCAACCGTTCAAAACAGTTCTTTTACTATAAATCATGACTTATTTACAAAAATACACAGATTTCATTGCAGATTATTTTTGTTTCTTCTCTCTATTGAATGGATCGGACCAAACCTTCATTCCTGCAAGATAAAATTTAAAAATAACAATCAATTTCTCTACATTTTACTAGAATTTTCATCACAAACTCTCGACGTTACCTCCTGGTTGAACAGCTTCTTGGTCGACTCCAGCCCTCGTTATGGCTTGATATTTTTCTAAATTGACAAAAACACAATAAATTTCTATTTAAAATCTTGTTTCCAACTGATAATACTATAATACTTACTGTAATCATCTATATTTAACAAGGGATGGATGAAAATAGGATACATTGCAAGTCCTATTGCACTGACGACAGTGCCAAAAAAAACTCCGTACCGCCAACCTTTCAATACTACTTTAGACATTATCGAGCGATATTTTTTCTAGTATGCGAGCATTTTAATAGAAAACATTAGTCCTTTTATAAGCAAAATCTTCTCACTTCTCAGGTTCCTTCTCGAGAAAACGCCGTGTCACTACTAGCGCTCATGCTCATGGTGGCAATTTTTGGAACTTAGTTTAAGTCGTAGTATTCGACGTCACATCCGTAAAAATACCGCATATAATTACGAAGAAAAATAAATAATAAAAATCGAAAATATATTTGCCAACAAACAAATTTACAGATAAAATTTACTGATAAATTTTGCTATTTTTTTAGTAAACATGTTAATATAAAATAAAATTTTAAAAGAAAAAAAAAGTAAAAATTTGGGATATGGGCAAATGGGCAATGAACAGCATTTTGTGATTTGTTTGCAGTGGAGGTGAAGTTAAAAAAAATTTTCCTTATATTCTATAAAACGAGGTTTCCGCAACTTTTCTCTAGCAATATGGCTTTCAGCTAAACGCCAATGGTTTTTTGTATGATGGCAACTATAGCGGTGCAAAGGATCAAAAGAGAATTCAAAGAAGTTGTCAAAAGTGAAGAGGTAAAAGGCATTTAACTAGGACTAAACAGTTCATTGATATTGCCATTTCATCACCACGATGAGATCGATTCAAAAATAACTTTTTTCTTTTCGTTACGTTACCTTATCTTATCTAAATAATAATTATTACACTCATCATAAAAAAATTGTCTCAATTTTTGCTCTTTTCAAAAAAATTATGATGTAATTTCTTCACACTACATAATTACAAGTCATTCGTCATTACATTCCATTTCTTTTCTCGGTTTTTAGGTGGCTAAATGCATGATTAAAGTGGAACTGGTTAATGATAACTATACTGAATTAAGAGGAGAAATTGCAGGACCCCCAGATACACCCTATGAAGGAGGAGTGTTTGTTTTGGAAATCAAAGTCCCCGAAACTTACCCGTTCAATCCTCCCAAGGTATATTACCATTTTATTATTACTTTTTTAAAGATTGAATGCTCAGATTGAAGGTAATGTGATGATGTTTTCAGGTGAGATTTGTCACAAAAATTTGGCATCCAAATATCAGTTCGGTCACTGGAGCTATTTGTTTGGACATTTTAAAGGATCAGTGGTAAGAATCGAATTATTCTTAGTGTTTTTCCTTTATTTTTTTTGGAATTACAACTTTCGATTTTATGCAGGGCTGCAGCAATGACTTTACGCACAGTGTTACTGTCATTACAAGCACTTTTGGCTGCGGCGGAACCGGATGACCCTCAAGATGCCGTCGTAGCGAAGCAGTATAAAGAAAATTATGACATGTTCAAACTCACTGCTAAGCACTGGGCTCAAGTTTATGCTGGTGGTAATTTCGGAAATTTTATATCATTTTTAAACTTACCATTGACAAAAATTACTAAAATTTATTTTCAGCACCTTCAAATTTTCCCGAATTCGATGATAAAATAGTTAGGTTGATGGATATGGGAGTCGACGAGGTGAAAACATTGAAATCTGATGAATTAGAAGGAGTTATAATTATCTTTTTGTTCCAAATTTCAGCATAGAGCCCGTGTTGCCCTCTCATCTTGTTCTTGGGACCTTGAACGAGCGACGGAACAATTATTTAGCTAGAGCAAAATTTTAGGAATATATGAAAAATGTTAAATGGGAAAAAAAAAAGTTATTTTGTTCAATAAACAGCACCTTACATTGTTATTTAGAAGGGAAAAAATTTTAAGAACAATTACGTCACACAAGTCAAATTCCTTTGTGTAATGTGTTATTTTTCTCCCCGAGTGGTGACAAGCCAATCATTTGAGAGAAATTTTGAATTGTCACTGCCAGAATTAACTAAAATTATTAAGAAATGACATTATCACACCAAATTTTACGTGTCGCTAGATTAACTTTTCCTTTATGTAAATACGAAGCGAATAATGGACAAAATGATTTTCGGGAAGGCTAAAACTGCGAGTTGTACAAATTTTTCAGAATTTATCAAAGAAACATGATTCCCAACTCCTATTTTCATTTTTACGTATTATTTCCTTTCTTTAAGTTAGAAAAACCGAATTGAATGTTTTCATTTTTAAATTGTAATTAAATTAAATTAGTTTTATAGTAAAAGATTTTGTATTAAAATGTGTGAAAAAAATTTTACCTAAATTAAAATTTGCTATGGGAATTAATGATTTAATACGTATCTTGTATGTAAAAACTGTAATTGATTGCACTGCATAAAAACCAGAAGAAATCTGGTTATTTACATGCCAAAATATATTGTATTTTCCCGTTGTTCATTCGATATCATTTAACTTTGATTTCTAAGCTTATGTAACACTCATGCAACAACCTCAATTTTTCCTCAAATGTTTCGGTTAAAATGAGTAATTCCATTTTATTTCCATACAAATTGAAAATTTAAGCCTTTTATTCCAATACAAATTGAAAATTTAAGCCATTTATTCCAATACAATTAGTATTTTCATTATTTATTTAAAAAAAAAAAAAAAGGTTCAATGACTCGCTATTCCTAAATTTTGGAATTAAACTTTTTAGCCCCAACATGTTGTTTGCATGAACCCATCTTACTGTGAGTTATTGCCCTCCTCGCTTTCAACGTAACTTATCTTCTAATCACAGACTTCCATTACCTATAAATCCTATTATTTTTTACACGTTTGTAAAAAAGTAAAACTAAAAAAAAATAGAAAAAAATATAATGCGTGGTTTAGCAAACGATTAAGAATTTGTATATTCATTTAGCATCGACTAAATGGGGAAAAAATAAGGTACACATTTGATAATCGTTAACAGTCAAGGTAAATGGAAAGTTAAAAAAAAATAAAACTATAATGCGTGTTCAAAGCGTAATTATACAATTTTGTGTTTAGAGTAAGTAAAATAATTGTGCCTTAGGATGGGCAAAAAAAAATAAAATTGAAATTTGCAAAATGGTAAAGTTACAATAAAATATGAAAAAAAAAAATACTGAAAAACAAACCATTTCTTTTTCCAACAAGATACAGTATTTGTGATCATGAGTACAATTTTGGAAACATAACATATTTTTCCATTTTTTTAATATTGAGAATGAATTTTTTTAAAAAAAGGAAGAATTCGATAAAAAGTAAAAACAAATAGAACTTGGTAAAAGACAATTAAAATAAAATGTTCGAACAATGTTTATTTCACATTACTCGTGTCGAAATATAGTCAACTAAAAACTAATTATATGTCACGATTAATAACCCTCACAAATAAAAATAAAATAAAACAGTAAAAATTAAATAATAAAAATCTAAACAAAAATCTACAACTGAAGGATAAATGATTTCCTGAAACATAAGGATGATGGGTAAAGTTAAAAGATAAGAACCATGCAAAATAAAAATAAAATAAAACACGACCGATTAAGCGAACGTGACATCTCAGGAAATATCAAATGATGAAAATTAATGGAAATAACTTTACAGATTACCGCCGTTTTCGTTTCTGCATCGTTTTAGCAACTTGCTTTTGCATCGGTTTTGCCTATTATTGGTAGAAAAATATTTTAGAAAGAGTTCAATAAAAAAAAATTCATCTAGCGTTGCAAACCTTTACAACATCCGGTTTAGGTTTAGCTTTAACCCGGTTTACTAACTCGGGTTTAGATTTCGCTTGAATTCGACGGCTTTTTCGAGGCGAATCGTCAACTTTACTCTTTTGCGGTGAATCTTCGACTTTACTTTTTCGTGGTGAATCGACTTTATTTTTTTTCGGTGAAGTGTCAACACCTTTGCTCAGCTCTCTGTGGGCAACGCCGTTAGAAACGGCTGCTGCTCTTCGTCTACGTCACGCGAGAAATTTATTCAAGTGTTAAAAAACGAGAAAAATTTAATCAAATAAAACCTACAATTTCTTTTGAATCTGTTCGGCGTATTTTCCCACAGACTTCCCTTTTTGAGGGCTATCACCAGGACTACTCCTGAAAATAAACAGTTTTCAAAACAAATACTAAAAACCAAAAACTCCAAAATAAAAAAATACCTCATCGGTTTTTTGTTTATCGTTGTTTTCTGCGGTGGCGATGATTTGGTCACGTTTTTATTCGGTGTGATGGACTTGCGCCTAAAAAAAAAAAATTAAAGTTTATAAAGTGGAAAAAGCAAATTTATAATTCTCGATCTACCTTTTGACCGTTTTTTTAACAGGCGTCGCATTGGACGGCGATCTGGACGATCGCAATCGCTTGCTGATGGTCTGCGTCGATCCGCGAGTTCCGATACGGCCTCGTTGCTGCGGCCCAGAGTCTTCTTTATCTTTTTCCTTCGGTGTTTGTGGTTTTTCCGACGCATTACTCTTCGTTTTCTCTTTGCTGCTGCCTTTACTCTCACCAACATTCGATTTTTCATTCTCACTCTGAGTTCTCTGCTGTTGGTTTCCTCCTCCGCTTCCACTTCCGCCACCCTTGTCTTTGAAGTCGTCGTCCTTGCGATTCGTCGACCGCCTTGGCCTTTGATTACTGTAACAACATATTTTAAATTGGGCTCTACACCATCAGTTCTCTCGTTTCAGTTTTTTACCAGCAGCTTTCCAAACTCCACAAAATCGTTTTCGGCTTGCTATTCATCAGACACTTATCAACAATTATTTATGCCCAAGCCCGTTCAAATAATTCAAACTTTTCACATACCAACATTTCTGAAGTTTTTCACCACTCTTCAAACTAGTACTGGAAATTCAGCTCTATGTTTCGTTAACTTTTTTCGTGTTTGCGTGTTGTTTTTTTTTACTCTATAATTCGTGTGTAAGTTCGTCTAACTCGCAAGCAAGCACTCACTGATCACTATCGCCAGCAGGAATTGCTAAACATTTGCAAATAGCGCCGATTTGTTAGTATTTTCCCCGTTTAATTTAACAGGAGCCCGTAATCATGTATTTGTGTCGAAGTTATTCATTAGATCCAAACATGTGTAAACATGGATAAAATATTTAATACAAGAGAGAACAACAATTTTCTTTTTTTTTATAATCATCTCTCCGTTACTTGGTACAAAAAAAATCGTCATAAATACACCACCTAGGTATTTTCTTCTTCTTGAAAAAAAAATCTACAAATCATACCTCTTAAACAATACATTTCCATCCTACTTGAACATTTTGTTTTTTGGAAGGCAATGGTTACGTTTGAGGGGTAAAAGGTTTATTTAAATTAAAGAAAAATGATAACCCAATTGTACAGAATCCGTTTACCCCTTTTTAAAAAAAAAAACCCAACTTTCCGTCTTATTTGCCGAAGTGAATTCCATTTTACATTAATCCCAATTTTAAAATGTTGTCTTACTTTTGCTCGTCATTTTTCTTCTTCTTTTCCTCCTCCTTTTCCTCCTCTTTTATTTCCGATTCTTGGGTGTGCGCTCCTTCTTCGATAAGTTCGCCAGATATTTCTGGAACGTCTATTTCCATCGATAATTCTGTCTCTGTTCCTGCAACGCGGATCTCGACTTCGGTTGTTGTGATCGATTCGGATTCCATGTTTACTTCTTGTTCCGGTACAGAGTCTGATACTGAGTCTGGTACTGCAGGTTCTGCGTCTGGTACTGCGTCTGGTACTGCGTCTGGTACTGAATCTGGTACAGAATCTGGTACTGCTTCGGCTTCAGCTTCAGCTTCGGTTTCAGCTGGTACTGGTTCCGAAGTTTCAATTTGTGAAGCTGATTGCGAGTCTGGCTCCTGCTCGGGTCCCTCGTCTTTACTCTCGTTATTATCTTCCGGTTCAACCTCGGAAGATTTCATTTCAGAGTCTAACTTCGGTCTTTTGGACGGTAGGGATTCGTCCTCTTCGGGAGTCAAATCTATGTTCGTCGTAGAAGTGGTCACCGATTCCTCTGCATTTCCGTTTGTGGCTGTTCTCCGCAGTCGACCGGTGTCAGAGTCCCTCAACAATCGGGGACGGCCTCTTCGAGCTCCCAATGCGGATTGCTGTGGAATATACATACGTTAGCATTTTGCAGCCAAAAATCTCGTTTTTTACATTACTTTAGGTGGGTTAACAGCTAATTCGGCTGGTATATATGATTTATTATTAGTATGAGTCTGAAAAATATTAAATTCGTTTATATTTCTATTTTTTTTTTTCAAAGATAAAATTGAAATTAAGCTATAATTACTTTGTCGACGTCTGTAAACAATTTAGATGGTAACTTTGGTTCAACGGGATGTTCGACCAATACGAAATTTGTTGTTTTAGACACGACAATAGTATGGGCTAGATCGCAAACAGCATACAATTTCTAAATTCAAAATTAGAAATAAGAACATGAAAAAAGAAATTATTTTTTACATCTTTCATCGAAATTACCATGTTTTGCACTTCGTCAGTTGGACATTGCGCATCTTTTGTCTGTTTAATATTCTCCAACAGTTTCTTAAAAAATCCGAAGCTGTAATTTTCGTTATTAGTCATAAGTGGCTCCATTATGAACCAAAGGCACCTGAAATAATTGTTATCGTATGAGAACATGGTACTGAGATAACTAGGATCATATTACTCTTTTATAGACTGCAAAGTTTTCACGTTATCGTATTTCTTGTACTCGGGATCGTGCGCTAATAAATGGATGGCATATGGCAACACGTAATCCGGTAAAAACTGGAACATTTTATCTGAAGGAGACAAAAATAAAAATTTAACAATTTATAATCATTACAATCCGCATCATTTCGTACCGTTTGTAAGTGTATGTTGCTTCAAATAATCTCTTCTCTTGTTAATGTTTGCTTGTAGGTTGTGAGATAACTGATTCTTCAATTCTTTCGTCGATTCATTGCCAGCCAATGCAAAAATTGCCATGAAGTCAAGTGGAAGTTTCAAACTGATTAACCCTTTGTGCAATTTCTGAGAAAATCTGTCGCGAACATCTTTACAATCATCCTTAAAAATAAAAACAAATTAAGAACACGCAAACTAAAAATAAGAAATATTTAAAAAAAAAATTACATTTAAAAGTTGGGCAACAGTATTAAATTGTTCAGGGGTGAGAATTTCAGAGTACGTCGGTTCTTGACACAACTTCAAAATGCAGCAGCCAGCAATGTATCTCAGCCACGCCTTTTCGGCAACTGTAATTTTGCCTTTTTCCATCAAATCTCCATCGTGCATGATAACTGTCGTCAACAACTTGAGGGAGGAGTTCCCTGAATTTATCGATGTTTTCAATCCCAGCAGCCAACGTACCATCAACTTCATGCCCTCGATCTGAAATTCAGAATATTTAACAGGAAAATTCGAATTTCATTCGAGACAATAATTTACTTTTGCTTTTGATTCATCCGACAGTTCTTCTTCGGAACACCAGCCGTCGCCATCTGACCTTTGAATGTCCTTTAGAAAAATAATAATTAAACTCATAAAAATTTTTTTTTTCTACATTAAAAACAGAAAAGCAACGAACCTTGTCTTGCATCAATAATTCCTTCACAACTATTTTCGATACAATCGCTTTCATTTGTGAACCAAATAAATCGGGGCAGTGATATGCGATGTGGCCAACAGAAATTAACGCGGTGCAGAAATTTCGTGACTCTAAGGTAAGATGCTGTCTAAGGTCCTGAAAGTTGGAAAGAAAAACAATGCAATGAGTTTATAAATAATGCTTTAAATGTTATAATTTAAACCTACTTCGATAGTATGCTCAAATACAAGCGAACGATCTCTGCAAATTATATTCATGCAACGCACAGCATATTTTGCTTGCTTCATTGTACCAATGCTCGCAAATTGCTTCAGTAAAGGGACGAGGGTAAAAGCAATTTCGGGTTCATCTGATTCGAGTCTTGATCCAATGTTGGCAAAGATTTGCAAAGTCATTTCAGCTGAAATTATTAGAATAAACATTAAAACCCATCGACGATCTAGTATTAGAGGTTTACAGACCAGCAAATTCGTTATTCAATTGTAAAAATTCAAGAAATCTCCGGTAAATGTCGCTGCATTGAAATGCACCTGGAAATACCCATGATAATGTCTGCCAAAAAAATAAACAAATAAGTTTAAAATGTGTATCCAAATAAATTTTACAAAATACATACGTAAAGTAATTTTAATCCACGATCGGGCTTGCAAGTTTCGAGTTCTTCCGATCTTTCGCCGTTCAACATTTTAGAGACTAATTCGATAAGAACTTCAATGGCTGCACGATCGATCATAACGGGAGCGACACGCTCCAACATTTTTTTTACAGTCATATAAAAAACATTGGTCATCACAGGATTTCCAAGTTTCTTCAAAATCTCTCTCTGAAAAGCAGGTAAGTTTTAGATTTTGGATTTGTGTTTGTAAGTTATTAAACTTACGACACTCTCCTCGGCTTCTTTGCAGGAACAGTCGTGTTTCATGACCACTTCCATTTGCGCTCGGAGTCGTTTATCCATTTGTAATGTGGTCACGAATTTCTTGATGAATTCCTGCGTTTTAACAGGCTCAGGTAACGATTCTATTAATTTAAAAAAATAAAAAAATATTTTTACTGGATAAAATACTTCAAAAATTGTTTACTCACTTGCTAAAACAGCAATCTTTTGTGTCATATTTTTCTCTTTTTCTTCATTGCTTTCATCGCCAATAAGTTCCAAAAGAGAACGCACATGACTTCTTACACTGAAAACAAAATTTGTAAACGAACAGTTCATCAGGTAAAAAAAAATTCTTCTTACATATTTTGACACTTCAACAGTTCGTTGAAGGCTTTGACTGCATGGTCGTCGACGGTTGAATACAATTGAAATAATTTTTTCATCCTATCTTCGGTATCCAATTGATATGGGACTAAACACGTATGTAGAATGCGTTCGACGAGTAATCTGGAAATTCGCACAAAACTCGGTTATAAGCATAACATACGAATTTCTTTCGATTCCGAATTACCTATCCTCGAGAGCGGTCTGGTAATAAACATGTAACACCTTATTTTTAATCCAAGAAACGCAATCTAACGTTTGTTTATCTAATCCTTCAGCAGTCATACATTGTTTATAAATAACAGATAAACCAAGAAGAGCTTCTTTTCGAATTTTAAACTTAAATAACAAAAAAAAAAAAAAAGGTTACAAATTCGAACACCAAAAATCACTAATCCTAAACTTACTTTTTTATCTAATGTTCGTTCTTTAACAAATGTCAGCAACTCTTCGCTGACACTGGAAAAATCCTTCTTCGCAGCACTCACTATTGCCATTACCACTTCATATCGCACTGTTTCCTCAGGGTCGTGTTGACGCAATTTTAATTGTTCTAAGAAATATTTAAAAAAATCGATTAAATCAAGGAACTCAACACATGCACATCGCAAATCATACCAGTAATATCCTTGGTTAGTTCGGGATGGTTGAGCAAAAAATGCATGGAATATTGTACGCATCGCATCCGAACTGCGACACTGATATCATTAAACCTTCCTAAAAAGCAATTCCACAGCGACTGGTGTTGGACAGCGAGTTCGGAATCTTTGTCAGAAAACATTCGCGCGAGTAACCGCGTTACGTCCAATCTTTCTTTTTCATCATTGCTCTAAGACATACAAAAGAATAAATTAATTCATTCGACAAGAACTTAAATTATAAAACCAACAATTTTTACTTTAAGTTTGAACTCCAGTTGCGGTAAAACAGCGAGGAGAACACTAGGCGATATGGAGTTGAGTTCGTAGATGAGATCGTACAAATGTTTGCCAATGTCAGTATCGGGTGCTTTACCCAATATCAGCGAATTATTAAAAAACTAAAAGAATCGTAATAAAAAATATCAGAATTAATTATCAAAGAGTGTGCGTGAGTAAATAAATAAATAAATAATTTGTTTACAGCTTGAATGTAAGGTTCAATAGTGGGTGCTGTCCTTTTCAACAAATCTTTGGCCAAATTGTAGGCATTTTTGTTTTGAGTTTTTCTTGGCTCGATTATGTTTGACAAAATCACGTCGAGTAATTCCTGCGACACAGAATCCGCCTCGCTAATTAAGGGACACATCATGTCCAACATGAAGTTTTTCACTTTGGTTGAATGATCATCACTGAAATAACACATTCAAAATTCAAATTAATTTTTTAAAATTGTAAATAAAATAAATTAAAATACTTACTTGACAATTTTAAACAGCAGCTTAAATAACTGGCAAAAAATTTCTTGATTATCTTCTAGTTCGATACAAATGTTAAATGATTTCACCCAAGCTAAATTCTATAAGAAAGAAAGAAAAATAAATGACATTAGTTTTTCTTATAATGAAATTATTTTTTTAAAACATACCTCGAGCAAATAAAAATAACGTTTAAATGCAGGATCTTTAGGATCTTCTAGTCCCCGAAGTTGATGAATAAGAAATATAAAAATTGCTTTAAGATGCTCGGGATCTTTATACGGTGCATCAGGTGCGTAAACTCTAAATACATCGGCAATGCAGCAGGCGATTAAAAGCCTAACATCTTTGCTGCTATGTTCCAAAAATGCATCCTGGGCTAAGTGAATCGCGAGTGGGACATAGTTTTTGTTATCGTCGTCTTGGTTCATACTTTGGAATGACTGAGCACATGTCTAAAAACAAAAATCCGTTAATTAGATAAATCGTACACAAATGTCACGACAAATTTTGTACCTTAAGCCGTCTGACGAGTTCGTCTACACCCAAATCGTCCGAAATATCCTTTACTCCCGAAGGATAAACGATTTTCTGTTGTTGCTGGATTATTTTCGGTGGCATTTTCGTTCCAACTTTTTTTTTCACATAACCTTAACGAAGAGATAAAAAATAAATGACTTATTTTGAATAAATCAGGCAGTAAACAATAAAGGCCTAACATGTTAATGCGATGTACCATTATTGAGCACAGGCCAATGGAAAAAACCATCGAATACATGTCAAACCGTGTTTCAGTTTATAATAAACGCACACGTCAACAAAAAGCCGCACTCGAAAAAGTAATAAATTTCGAAATCTGTGACTTGCTCTTAGTTTGAGACGTGCGAACCACATATTTCTAATATTAAAAGTCACCCGAGTGACAATAAACGCGAGATAAGTACCTGTTTTCAAATGATGTTTCCCAGAGATTAGGGTTAGCTATTGCCAACCGTCGATTCTTTCTTCGGGCCGCTTCACTCAACGCCCAGTTTTCCTGTTTTTTTATCACTTTTTACAGGTTTCTGCGTTGCGGTTTACGTTTTTAGATTATTCACGGTAGTATCGGTGTTACACTGTTCTAAGACTTGGGCCTAATAAATTCACACTTAATGTTTCTTTCTTCCATGTAAACACAAGGTTTAAATCAAAATGGCGCGAAATTATCTGCCCTCAAATTGTGAATTCAAACAAGCATTCTAATTGGTTCGTCGCTCGTTTCCTACTCGTTAGTAAGTTAGGTTGTGATTGGTCGAAAAATAATTGTGCCGAAAAGCTGCTCGATGCTTGTTTTTGTTGTTTATGAATTACGTAAATGAAAAACAGCTTGTTTTTAATGATGCGTTAAAAGTTATGCTTTTTTTTTTGGGAAAAAGATGAAATTAAGTAAGTTGAATAAATTATGATTTCGTGTAAATTAAACTGGTTTGTTATTTCTTTAATGCACTGAATTTAATCGATAATTAAACATGATTTTTTTAATTTGTGAAATTTTTGGTTGTAAATAGTTATAACCACAGTACGAAAAAAAAGTGTACAAAAAAAATACGGCAAAACTGTTACAAATTTGATGACTATACAAGTCATCGATCATAAATATTCACCACACCTAATCCGAGAAAAAAAATGGTCTAAAATTTTAAATGACCTGTTTAAGCAGTATATCAAAAATAAAATAATAAAAAAATATTTTGTTATAAAAAATAGTAGTTTGCAATTCTACCACTCGATGGCGCATGTGAACGGATAACTTGAGGATTAAGTACTTAATTAAATTAATAATACTGTTAGAAATATATGTTAATTGAAAATGTTTTGACACATGTATTTAGACAAATTAAAAAGCAAATCAACAAACATTTATACATGAATGATGAAATTTCAACCAAACTGTTGTCAAAGACATATAACTTACAAAGAGATTTGTTCTGTGACTAACCTTGTCCACCATTTTGAATTCTCCGACCTTTTATCAGTGGGATTTAACGTATAAATCTCCAAATATTTCTAGCAATCGCACATTTTTCTGGAACATTTAAGAATTATTGAGAATTGTTTGAATTCTCTGCTATATATCGACAATTTTCTTAAGTTGGTGAGCTTAATATTAATTTAATTTTCATGAATCTTGTAAATCTTACTTAACACTGCCTAAATCTTTACAGATCACCCATCAGCTGGACGCCAAATTAAAGCCAAATTTAAATTACGAAAAATGGAAAACTCAAACGAGCAGGTAATTACTTCAGCATTAATTAATAAAAATTAATTTTCAATAAAAACAAATGATTTAATGTAAATAATTTAATAAATTTTAAAAAAGTATATTTTTTAAAATTTTTAAATATATTTTTTTTTTAATTACAAAAAAGTACAACCTAAAACTGAGACTATTTATTTAATTTACTCATTAAGCTTCAGGGTCAAGAAAGATTGCGCATTTTGGCTGAAAAAAATGACCTATCCGACATACTGTTCACCATTCTGACGAGCGCCGGCTACGACACAATTTCTGCAGTTTCCATGTTGGAAAACGATTTAAGCAGTCTAGAAAATTTTTATAGAAACAATGCACAGCTGTTTTCAGCCGCAGAGAAAGAAAAACTTTACTCCAAATGTAACAACATCCCGCAAAACTTCATCTTACTACCAGGCCACAGATTAAAGCTAGAACAATTCGTCGAAATTTGCCAAACCGAAAAATCGGCCACACCCATCCACAAGCGGAAACAAATAGAAGAGGTGGTGGTGGTAGAAGATCCTATCACTCTAACACCGCTTCCATTAAAGAAAAAAGTAAAAGTCTTAAAGACCAAAGAAGAGAAAAAACCACCGGTCATCATCACCGATCAAGCCACACTGGAAGAAGTTCTCGCCGTGACGCAAGACAAACTCCAGAAAGCATTTCAACGATGGCAATCGGGTCATCCATTAGAATACATCCGCATCTTGAACGAAAACTGCGATTACGAAGTTTCGGTGAGTGCTAACACTCATGACGAAACAAATGCCAGTTTGATTGCTGCAGTTTCGTGTTCAAACTGCAATTGCATTGTTAAAATGACAATCAACAAAAGTGGCAATTTTTGCATTTCAAACGCAACCAGACATCTGGTTAAGTGCTTCAATAAAAAGGGGAAAGTAAGTAATAAACAAATTAATGTTAATGATGACGTGAATGTTTCCAATATGGTAATAATCAAAAATGAGAATATGGTCGATTGCGAGGGTAATAATAACGAAACAAACAACGGCACAGTCTTGCCGCTGTTGATGCACAACTACACGGTCGTTCCCGTCAGCCAGTCTGGGGGAGCTGTCATCACACCGGAATTCGCTGAAATCACTTGCGTACCCGAATTGCCACCGATGTGAAAGAAAGAAAAAAAAAATCATTTGACGACGACAGTCGAATCTGTCGAACCCGGACGTTGTTGGGCCCAAAAACACATTTCCACCGAAAATAATGCACTTCCCAGATTGATCGTTTCCAACTTCCAACGTTTGACTATACGACCGAAAGTTGGAAGATTGGAAGATAAGATACCAAGTACCAAGATATCATTATCATTGTTTGTGTAAAAGAGATTGTAATTTCACGATTTTATTTGTATTCATAATTAATTGTGCGTGTGTATTTCAAAGAAACTTACCAATACAGTATAAGGTAGTTGTAAATGACATTCTACTTAATTGTAATCTGTTTACAAGTTTTTAATAAATTCACTTTCTAAAATACAAATGGAATGACTCTATACTTGACTACCTCACAATATTCCTTCCAAGCTTTGCCATATTTTTTAGAACACTTTTCGTCGTCTCTGAATATCCTATGAAACAGAAAAAATACTAAAAATATGGCGTTCAAGAATGGCCATATTGAAATGTCATAACCAGGGAAACTCCAACAGAAATAAGTAAGGATTTCAAACGTGTAATTCAAATGGCGAGAAATACCCCAGAAACCGGAAGCCAGTAATTTACCGTGTTTTATCCTACCATCGGGGCTTTTGCACGAAGTTTTTATTACTTTTGGGTTTTTACTCCACAATGTTTCTCTACCTTCGGATAACTTAAAAACTTCTTTTTCCCTGTCGATCAAGTAAGTCATTAAAAAACAAACAAAACCTATCAACATCAATAACCCACAGGAGGGAGAGTCTAGATTGGGTGGGTTTGTCACGAAGAAATGACTCGACGAAGAATAGAAGGCGGGTAGAAACGTCAATAAGCCCCAAGTGCTGTAAAATCCAGCTCGAACAAGTACAATTTCATACGAATTGAAATAAGACGTTTCCCACCAGAAGAATCTGCAGAGGTAAAGAGTTTGTAAAAAAACGTTTGTAAACATTCCCCAATTACAACCGTATTTTCTATAACTACAAATCCAGTAGGTATTCACTAACAACTGCCAACACATCATGCCGACTCTGCAATTGGTCAACTGCTTCACGTCGACACCCAACAGTCTCGGGTGAAGGTCGACACCTTCGTACATTTTAAAAATCAGTGACTGTGTTTCCTGTTTCTTCCTGATGTCGTCCGGGTGCGATTCGTGTTTACATAATAAAACTACCGACAAAATAAATCCTAGTATGCTTGAAGTAGCCACGAGGCAATGGATGTTCGTGTAAATTAGTTCAGGAATAAAAGGGTTTATATAACACAGTGCAAAATAAGCTGCATTTGTTGCAAGGTAATAAAACCACCCGTTGTTTTGATAACGTGGCGTAAATCCGTCTTTTGTTGTTGGTCCAAAATATTGGGTTGTTGGAAGCTTCAAAAAGATGAACGCCCATGCCATGAATATGGTCACCACAGTCCAACTTGTTGCATTGCCAAACATTATTTCCTTCCACGCCGTAAGGTTTTTCTGGTTGTAACACACTGCCATAAATACCGGAAATGCAATTGGGAAAACGATTACGATTATTGTTGGCAGTAACACGGTTTTAAACGATGCACTCAGTCGAGTTATCATTTTCAGATCGCCAAAATGGTTTCAAACTTGATCTAATCATTAAAAAATTAAAAACATTATCAGCAAGGTTTGACATTTAGAAACACAAATTCCCCAAAACAAATAACAGTAGTTGCTGATGAATAGTTGATCTGAAGTTTGGCAGCCAGATGTGGAATTAGGTTACAGCAGAAATGTAAATAAACACTTCTGGTTACAGATATGAAATTAGATTTATTTCACAGATGGATTCGTGTGATAATACAATACCTAACTTAAATTTTTGCTCTGTAACCATAAGTATTCAATCTCAAAATCTCGATTCTAAAATAAATTTTGTATTTGGTTTTGGGAAATTGCATTTCTAAAAATCGCTAACTGTAATCCCTATTAAATTCTCAATGCATATTTTACCTGTTCTCGTCTTTCAACTTTTCAATGCAGAATGGTTGGAAAATCAGTGTAATTAAACACTGGCTTTTCTCGACCTTGAATGAGATTGGGTAAACGTATTTGCATGGTAAATAAACCCTCACACTATTTGTCGTGTGCAAACTAAAAAAAAATTATGAAACCAAAGAGTTCAAGCAAGTGAGAGAACATTAGGAAATCATTGAAATTGCTATGCAGCAAAGCTAACTCCTTATACCCCGTTTTATTTAAAAGTAAACAGATAAATACAATACACTCTAAAAACTGTATGGGCTATCTCAACTAAAAATGTTTGGTTGTAGGGTTTTTTGCTGTTTTTAATAAAAATTTGGTTGTATTCACTAAAATGTTTTGTTATTTATGTGTTGTTGTAAGAAAAGTTTTTTGATGATACAATTTAAACATTTGATTATGTTTGAGTAAAATTTGGTTGCCCAAAACTAAAAAGTTTGGTTCCCTTGTGTGTTGATGCATAAAAATATTTTTGTTGACCACAATTGAAAGCTTGATTAGTTTAAATAAACTTTTTGATTGCCCAAACCAAAAAATTTGGTTTGTTGTGTGAGGATGCATAAAAATTATTTTGTTGACCATAGTTGAAAGTTTGGTTACTGTAAATAAAATTTTGATTGCCCAAACCATAAAGTTTGGTTCATTGTGTGAAGACACATTTATACTGATCAAATGATTG
>JAQFZO010001210.1:0-17041 GCA_034695885.1 Geophilus flavus
GGGGGGGAGGAGGAGAAGGGGGGATTCTGTGAAAATTCGTTGACCTGTTTTTTAAAAAATTTCAGGTTCTCTATACGAGATTCTGATAATTTGTGAATGGTTTTCATTAAGATTTTGAATGATTTTGCGATGAATTTGGCGATTTTTTGAAGATTTGAAGAATTTTTAAAGATTTTGAACGAGTTTGCGCATTTGAAGAATTTTTTAACGAATCTTTAAGTTTTGAACGATTTTGTCAAGATTATTGAACGATTTTTTGAAAAATTCTGCTGTTTTATGAAGATTTTTGGGATTTCTAAGATTGGGGAGATCGCCCCCATTGCCGCCCCCCCCCCCCCTCCTAACCTGGATCCGCCCTTGTAATGGAGGAATTGAATGGGAAAAATTATGTTTACGCTTAGTTGTTTGCCTATGGAAATTACGTGAGGCCAGAAGTTTAGATGACTCATCTATAAGTCAGTAGCTGCTATTGTTTTGTGATCAGTCAACCGCTTAAGTCGACTTAATAAAAGTCACATCCTGCTTGACATTCATTAATGTTTAGATAACAGAAAAATTTGTGGAATTAATGGAAATTAATGGAATATTCAGACTCGTCAGAAGTGGAATAAAGTCGATTTTCTGGTTAATTGGACCACAATTGGCGGTGTCATTCTGACTCAATTATGCGAAAGAGTTTAATATGTCTTTTGAAATTTAGCCCAAATAAGCGGCTGGTCAGATTAGTCGATGGACCGATTAACCGTAATCCACTCTATTCCATTTTCCTCTACCAACGGATTTTCTTGATTTTCCCAAGTAAATTTTTCCACAAAAATTCTTGTCATCTTGGCTTGATCTGTCGACGGTAACATAGAATTTTACCTTTGACAAAATATTTACCTTACACCCGAAAAACTCCCACAATTCCTTTCCACGCATGCGCAAACAAAAAAAAAACACTGACTAAAAAATCATTTCTCTCGCAGCAATACGACAGCACAAACACTGGCAAACCGACGGGCCGCTTAAAACGCTTCTACAACCGAAAAAGACGACTTTTCCAAGCACTCACGGCACTTTTATTAATAGTTTTATTCCTATCCATGTTAGTAAGTCTTTCAATTTGTTGCAGCAACCGTGGCAAAACCAAATAAAAATGTTTTTAGTTTTTTTTTGTTTGATTGTTTGCTTTATCCGGTGTAAATTTTGTCCATCATAACGTCAAATTGAGTGGTTGGGATGTCGTGCACGATTTGTTCCTTCAAACACAAACCTATTACGTACGGTTTCGAGGCGAGAGATCGACATTCGTGCAAGTACGAATCGTAATAACCGCGGCCGTGACCCAAACGTTTTCCATCCATGGTGAAGGCGACTCCCGGCGTAACGATCACATCCAAACCACCTGCAAATAGGAAAAGAAAATAATTTCAGTCATTAATTCACACATGGCCAATCTTGCTCGACAATGATATCATCAATTTTCTTCATATTTCTGGGGTTTTTTTTTTACGGTTTTTGTTATTTTTTCGATTTGGGAAGTGATGAATCGATTTTTAGTCGATTCATCAGTGAACTGGGATTTGAAATTCGTTTCCGGTTGGTTTATTTAAGGTTTTTTCAATAATTTTTTGCATGTTTGCAATTTTATGACGTTGAAATGAATTTTTTTTTAATTTGATAGTGTTAGAAATCGCCAATAGTTGGCGCTGCATGACACCATCATCCAAAATCACTTTCGTTTGGTTTAGTTTAAAGTATTTTCCAATCATTTTGCAATTTTACGACATCGAAATGAATTTTTTAAAATTTGCTAGTGTCAGAAATCTCCGACAGTTGGCGCTGCGTGACGGCGTAGGATTTATGGCATCTAAAATGATACTCGTCCATCACTAACCGAGGGTTAAAGCATCCGGACGTCGATCTTCTGGCGCCGGTTGTTTGATTTTCCATTTAGTTTCCGGTAAATTGTGATAATCTTCCATGGAATAAAGCGGCACCATCTCCATTGCACGACTTCCGGCACTAAAATTTAATTTTTTAATTAAAATTAAAATAATTTTTAATGTTTTTTTTAAAAATGTTTTACGTGTATTTGGGTATGAAACACTCCTTGTTGTTCTCGAATATGTACTTCAGTATTGGCAAAGTTCCAATTTCATGTTGCATGCTCAGATAAACTGATATTTTTTTGCTCTTGATAAAAGTTCCATCTTGGAATAACTGAAAATAAAAAAGTTATATTTTAATTTTTGGTTTTTTGGTTTATTTGTTCGAATTACTCGAGATTACCTTCGATAGTGCGGTATCTGTTTGTTGGTTTATATCATAGTCGCTGAGTTGTCGCAGCTTTTCTTTGATTTGTTTACGGAGACTCGCTTTAGCGGCTTGCATTTTTCCGGCGGAAAAACTTCGTGGTTGTTATGCAAGTGTGGATTTGTGTGGAAGCATAACGCCGACTCTCGGCAATTCCTCACACTATCGGAAGCCGCCAATTTTAAAATCCGCGTTTAAAGATTTACTCATGTTGTAATTTACGAAATCTTGAGTCGTTTTGACGCCTGGGTGTTTTGTTTTACGCATAATGATCGTAAAGTCGTCGATTTAGCCTTGATTTAGCATTTAGGGTGTTTTTTACTCGTCGAACGAACAACCGGAAATGAAACGGCGCCTGCGCATGGATGTTTCCTCGGCGCAACAATTTTATTCAACGTGATTTTTATTTGTTTAACCGAAATTATACTCTTAACGTGGCAGTCGTTAGTTAAAAAAAATTTTTTGATTTTCGACAAGAACTAAATTGCCGAGAAATAACCAAGAAGGTTAATAAAAACTGAAAATAGTCATGAAGTCACGTGAGGGTCGTGAAGCGCTGAGGAGAAACAAAACAAAAATGGCGGTGGCGTGTGCATCACGTTTCGCTGTGCTGAAAATCGAAGACGACGATGAACCTGTTGCGGTTAAAAAACAATGGCGAACGAATGCGAAAACCTTAGCGGCGCAAAACGCTGAGAAAAAGAAAACTAAAAAGAAAAAAATCGGTGATGACAGAGATCATGTTGCAGCCGAGGTGAAAAACTAAAAAAAAAAACTCGAAAACTCGAAAACTTCTCATTTTCGTTTTTTTTATTTTTAGTTACAAAGTTTAGCATTCGTGACGAATAATAAATCGAAAAAAAAGTTAGCTTTGTCGCACAAAAGTCCCGCAAACAACAAGAAACAGGGGAATCCACAGCAGTGGGAAGAATGGAAAAAAAAGGATAACGAAGTAAAAAAACGTGAAATTTGGTTGATAAAAACGTGAAAATAATGAATTTCTTTTCAGTTCGTGAACGAGTCTTACGAACAGGATTTGAAACAAGCGCTTTTGATGAGCAGATTGGACTTTGAAGAGAAAAAAGATGTAATTTCTTGATTTTTACGTGTAAAAAAAGCACAAATTAATCCATTTTTTTTAGACTTACGTACCGAAATCGCCAGGAAAAGGTGAAAAAACTGCGAAGAAGTCAAAGGAGAAAAAAACTGGAAAGAAAAAGGATAAACCGTCGACGTTAACTCTCGGTGAATTCAATAATCTTCTTCCGTCGCAAATCGAAACACTCAGTTCCAAGGATGCAAAACTCGAGAGTAAAAATAAAAATAACAAAATAAAAAAATAAAAATTAATTTATTACATTTTTCAGTCGTAATCGAAAATCCGTCGCCAAAACACCCGCCTTTGGAGCCAGCAAACGATATTTGGAATGACATTGCGGCCGACTCGAAGGAGATCATTCATAAAGAAAAAAGCCGGAAGTCTTTACCAAATCAAGCCCTAACCGCCCGATCGCTTCAGTTTCAAGACGAAATTGAAAAGAGAGAAAAAGAAATCGAAACTTTAACCCAAGAAGTCGATCTTCTAAAAGTAATTGACGAGAAAAATGAGAAAAATTCGACTGAAAAGCGCACATTTATTGAAATGCAGCTCTAAAAATTATTATTCGTTTAAAATAATTCTTCTTTTTATCATTTATTTACATATTCACCTACCAGAATGAATTGCAAACAGTGAAAGTGAGAAATAAGAAACTCTGCAACATTTTAGGCCAAGGAGAAAGTGAGCAGCTAAACATTTTTATCTAAACACAGTCATAAATATTAATAATTTCTATTTTCTCATTTTTCCAAGTGCGAGAAAAAGCTGAAATTCTCATTCAAGTCGACCAATTGACGCGAGTTAAAGACGAACTCACTCAAGAGGTGATTTCTTTAAAAAAAAAAAAAAAAAAAAACATTTTGATCAATTATTTACAATTTCCTTCATCTTTTTAACAGATTTCCGAGCTTCATGCAGCTCTGGAACAAGAAAGGTCTAAAGTACACACATTGCAAACTGAATTGAAAAAATACCAAGTAATGAAATTTGAAAATTTACAATAATTTTTTTAAACTAATAAATGATTTTTCTCTTTTATACAAAATAGGTGGGTCGAAAAGAATCCAAATAATTTGATAAAACTGTCCAGCATAAAGTATTTTTCTATTTTTTTTCTGTTAAACCTAAATTTGTAGCCAAAGAATTAAAAAAAATTTTTTTGTAAAAATTCCGTATTTTCTTTTACCCCATGATTTATAAATACGAAAAAATTGCACTTTATACAAAGCGAAATGAAATTCTCGTGTTTTTTTTTCATGTTAAAACGCAAATTTCATTTAATATTAAAATATATCAATACAAATTAATCGTTAATGCCCGAAAATACGAATATGACTTGACCTTCCTTTTTTTTTCTCTTCATTTTTCCATTTTTATTTAGTTTTTAATTTATTTTTCCACTTTCGAGCACGCACTTCCTTTTCTGTTCGTTCCACTCATCGGACATTTGCAATTTTTTTTTAAACTCGTCATTTTATGGGTTGGCGACTCGTTGATCGACGACTTCCTCTTCGCTGTCGTCGATTCTTCCGCCGCGGACATACACGGGTTTGTCTTTACCCATCACAACGTCTTTGGTCATGTGCACGCTGGTGATATCAGATCCTGGGATTTCAAACATCGGTTCTAGTAATAAATTTTCCTAAAATTCAAAAAATTGATTAAAATATGTATTTTTTGGTGTTTAATCGATTAAAAACTCACTAAAATGGCTCTCAAACCCCTGGCGCCGGTTTTCTTTTCCATCGCAAGTTGAGCTATTGCTCGTAAAGCATCTTGGGTAAAGGTTAATTCCACCTGAAATTGGAGAAATTTGTTAAATTGAGTAAAATTTGATATTTTTTTTTGTTTGTTTGGTACCTTGTCCATGCCGAGTAACATTTGGTACTGAGGTACGAGCGCATTTTTTGGTTCGGTTAAAATTTGAATTAACATGTCTTCGCTTAAACTGTGGAAAGGTACAACGACTGGAAACCGACCGACAAATTCTGGAATCATTCCAAACTCAATCAGATCGCGAGCTTCGACTTCTTTTAGTAGAGCGTCTTTCTCCGCATTATCTTCGGCGACGTTGCTACTCGACACTTGATTCGCCAAATCGGCAGCCGATGCCGCACGGCGACCGGGGGATCCTGAAACGGGCGCGCCGAATCCCAAATACTAAAAAAAAATTAAAATTTCAGTTAAAAACAATTTAAAAATTTTAAAAATCTAAAATTTAAAAATTCACCTTTTCGTTACGCCGTCTGCTCACGAGCCTGTCGAGACCATTAAAAGCTCCAGACGCTACAAACATTATGTTAGTCGTGTCCACTTGCACAGTCTCTCCACGTAATTTACGGGAATTTCTCTCCGGTACGTTAATTATCGTTCCTTCGAGCATTTTCAACATTCCCTAAAATTTAGAAAATTATAGAATTTCATTAGTGAATCTTGAAAATAAACAAAAACTCATTTTTTTTATAAATTTACTTGTTGGACGCCTTCACCACCGACGTCTCTCAACTGGTGAATCCCAGGAACGGCGCCTATTTTATCGACTTCGTCCAAAAACACGATTCCCTGCTGCGCTCGTTCCACGTTGTAACCGGCATCTTGTAGTAACTTAGAAATGACAGATTCTATATCTTCGCCCACGTACCCGGCTTGAGTGAGCGTAGTGCAATCACAAATGGCAAAAGGAACGTCTAAACACTTCGCTACAGTTTGCGCTAAAAGCGTTTTACCTAAAAAGTATAAAAAGCCAATAAAAACTCAACAAATAACATCATTTAAACAAAACAATTTTCAAAAAATAAATTTACCCGATCCGGTCGGACCCAGCAGCAGAATATTACTCTTTTCTAACTTTAATTCGTGAGTTTGAACGTCTAAAATGTCGCTTCCCACTGGATTCCTTCTCGAAGCCGAATCGGAACCGTTCTGTTGTTGTTGTTGCTGCTGCTGCTGCTGTTGCTGCTGCTGAAATGTGACTCCTAATGCGTTTCCGTGACCTATTCCAGCAATGTGCAATATATCTAAATCAAAAAAAAAAGAAAAAAAAATTAATTTCTTAAAAATTTAGTAAAAATTAAAAAACGTTTTCCACCTCTGTGAGTAAAATTATTACTGTTATTTATGTTATTTGTCGACTCGACGACGGCGCCGTCGGTTTTGGTGGGAGTGGCGAGCGGTAAATTATTGTGAATTCTCTTGTAGTGATTGTACACGGCAACGCTTAGAACCTTCTTTCCGTGTTCCTGACCGATCACGTGTTTACACAAATATTCGTAGATTTTTTTGGGCGGTGGCGGCGGTTTGCGCTGCAAACCCATTTTCTCCGATTGTAAATCCCTGGAATTTTCTTTCAGACTCTTTTTCGAGTCGATATCCGACAAAACCACGAAAAAATGATGACACTTTTCACATTTCACGAACCGGGTCGACGCTAAAAACAAAAAACAAATTAATTAATTTTATACAAAATATCATCAAAAAATAAAAAATAAAAACTCACAAACGAATGTTTCTACGTGCGAACACGGATCGCCGCATTTGGGACAACGTAATTGTCCGTCTTTGCCACCTCCACTGCTCGTTCCTCCTCCACCGCCACCTTTGCTCGTCCCCATGGATTTTCTGCTGCTCGTGTCGCCTCTGACTCCGTGAGAACCCGAACCGCCGTCTCCAGGCGGTTGTCCGATCACCATTCGTAAAAGTACGGGTGATGTGGTGTATTCTTTACTACTACAGTCCTCTAAGCAGCTGCTGATTCGGTTTGTCCATTGACCTAAAATAAATTTCCAAAAAAATCAAAATAAACATCATCCGCCATTTTTAAGGTATTTTTTCGAGTTTTAATCGTTTATTTCCTCGTTTGATGAGAAAAATCGATAAAATCCGGAAAAATAGATTTTTTTAAGTTTATTTATTTATTTATTTATTTATTTATTTATTTATTTTGTTTGTATACAAACCGTTGATGCTGTTTGTTTGTTTGGATCTTTGCACCAAAAGTAGCTGCCTAACAGGACGAATACCATATCGAATCGACGTCATTATGTCAGCTCACTGATTTTTCTTATTGCAGTGCCAAAATCGTAATCTGAAAAAAGAAGTAAACACATTATACAACTTGGCATCCCGTTCCTTCAATATTTACGCCTCATTTCTAAAATCGCTAACCTACGTCAAATTCTTACGTGGTTAAGCAATAACGTATTAACTAAAGGTCATTTTGATCATGCTTTCATCTCGTTCTATTCAATTGATTACATAAATCACGATTTTACCATATTTCGTCACTATTTCACATCTTTTTCTCTTCACGATTTTTTTCTCTTTATTTTTACTATTATATGCGCGTCGATTTAGGGTTTTTGCGAGTAGGAAACTTACCTCGATTGAGTGGAGGAAGGGGATTGTTGTTACAAGTTAGTTGTATGAGGTCATTTTGGTCGACTATGAACTCAGTAAATACGTGCATTCGACTGCATACTGTAAATCGATCAGTTACTTCTCGCATTGGCTAAAAATAAATTTTATTGTTTTAAATACATAAAAAATATTTTACGACGACATTTAATCCTGAAATAAGTTTTTTCAAGTTAATTTCTTGTTTTTACGTCTTTATTTTATGATTTATTACCACTTATTTGCTATTTATTTAGTTCCGGGTTTTGTCGTTGTGACGACTCGGCGCTCCACATCAACAAAAATGGCAGCCGCCTTACTCGGCCGTGCCCCTTCAGTAATTTCATCGTCCGTAACGTGTTCGTCGAGCAGATATCTATCTTCCCTCACGAAATTAACCTCACAGAAACCCTACCTGAATTTCCAATCCAAGGGAAGATATATAAAACAAGAATTTCGGTCATTTGTCAGTGTGAACCCAACGAATTCAGGCATTCCCGCACATGGCAATCGCAATCTGTTGTTGCATCACCACAAACAACACGAGATTTTCTTCCTAAAAAACAGGATTTTCGTCGCTTTCATTCGTGGATACATCGGACGAAATGACAAGGGAGGCGATGCGTTTCCGGCGTCCAGTTCGGACTCGGAAGCGGACAGTGTTTTGCCCGCCGTGATGCAAATACCTGAAATTTGGCCCCGGGTGCCCGTAGTAGCGATCAAAGGGCATCCAGTGTTCCCTAAATTTATTAAATTAGTCGAGGTATCGATAAAATTATTTTAAAAACATAAAACTTTTTGTAACGTTTTGTAACTTTTTTTTTAGATATCGGATAAAACGTTGATGGATTTAATTCGAGCGAAAGTACGTTTAAGTACTCCTTACGTCGGACTTTTCCTTAAAAAAGATGACATGTAAATGTTAAAAAAAATATTTTATAAAAAAAAATAGATTTTTAATCGATTTATTTCTTTTTAGGAATGAAGCGGAAGTGGTTTCTTCCTTAGACGAAATTTATCAAATAGGAACGTTTGGACACATTCAAGATTTGCACGATTACGGCGACAAATTGAGAATGATCATACAAGCCTATCGAAGGTCGAAATGAAAATTTTCAATAGAAGAAAAAATCCATAAAATTTAAAATTTCGTATATTTTTAAAATTTAGAATTCGAATTCAGCATCAAATATTGCCTGAAGCCGTTCCGATTATAGCTACGGATAATGCAAAAACGCCGGGAAAACGAAAACGAAAAAACAACAACCAAAATCAAACTATAATTAAAAAAGCGAGTGATATTTTTACGACTGCCGACGGGCCCGTTTTGATGGTCGAGGTCGAAAACGTACAACACGAACCGTTCCAAACCACCGAAGAAATAAAAGTAAAAAAGGAAAATTCTTAAAAAAGTTGAAAACGAAATTTAAATTTTTTTTTTTATATTTTTTCAAAGGCTTTGACTCAGGAAATTCTGAAGACTATTCGTGACATTGTAGCATTAAATCCATTGTACAAAGAAACAGTTTTGCATCTCATTCAACCGGGATTAAGGGTCGTGGACAATCCGGTTCATCTGTGTGACTTAGCGGCAGCAATTTCGTCCGGTGAAACTCAAGAAATGCAAAAAGTGTTGGAAGAAACAAACGTAAATTCGTAAAATTTTTGAAATTTTTGATATTTTTTAATAAAAATTCCAATTTTTCTATTTCAGATGTCCAAACGATTATTTCTCGCGTTGGCACTTTTGAAGAAAGAGTTCGAATTAGGAAAATTGCAAGCAAAAATAGGAAAAGAAGTAGAAGAAAAAGTAAAAAGTCAACATCGTAAATACATGTTGCACGAGCAGCTAAAAGTGATCAAAAAAGAATTGGGGTTGGAAAAGGACGATAAAGACGCGATCGAGGAGAAATTCCGAGCTCGACTCAAAGATAAAACCGTTCCGAAGGCAGCGATGGACGTTATTGACGAAGAAATAGGAAAATTAGGATTTTTAGACAACCATTCGGCCGAATTCAGGTGTAGGAATTTTTCTAAAACACAAAAAAGGAATGAAAAATTAATAGAAAATTTGCATTTTTAATTTAGCGTAACGAGAAATTACTTGGATTGGCTCACGACTTTACCTTGGGGGTTGATGAGTGAAGAAAATTTGGATTTGGACTTTGCCAAAGCCGTTTTGGAGGAAGATCATTACGGGTTGGATGAAGTCAAAAAACGAATTTTGGTAAAAATATTTTAAACAAATTTTTTAAAAAGTTATATTAAGAAAATAAATTATTTTTTTTAGGAATTTATCGCAGTTAGTCAACTAAAGAAATCGACTCAAGGAAAAATTCTCTGTTTTCACGGACCCCCAGGTGTGGGGAAGACGAGCATCGCGCGTTCGATCGCTCGGGCACTGAATCGCGAAGTGAGTTTTGAATAATTCAAAGAATCGTTTTAAAATTCATCAATTAATGAATAATTCTCAGTATTTTCGGTTCAGCGTGGGTGGAATGACTGACGTTGCAGAAATCAAAGGACACAGGTAACACCAAATAAATTTTAAATTTAAAAAAAAAAAAAAAATCGAAAATAAAAATTTCAGACGAACTTACGTTGGCGCGATGCCTGGAAAAATGATTCAATGTCTGAAGAAAACGAAAACAGAAAACCCTTTAGTCTTGATAGACGAAGTTGATAAAATCGGGCGAGGTTACCAAGGCGATCCGTCTTCGGCTTTACTCGAACTTCTCGACCCTGAACAAAACATGAATTTTCTGGATCATTATCTAGACGTTTCTGTCGATTTATCGAAGGTGAATGACCGACAATCGTCAAAATTGTCGACGAGATTTTAAGATTTCGAAAAATTTTTGGGATTTTCAAGGATTTTGGTCCAAAAATTCCTAAAATCTTTCAAACTTACAAAATTTTTGGAAATTTGAACGATTTTTTTTTTAAAGATTTGGGATTTTCAAGAAATTATTAGAGCCCGTCAGCGAGATCTTCATGAATGTCGCCCGTCGCATCCCTCTAAAAAAAAACCTCAATGACGTCATGGAGTCGTTAAAAATGAGGAAAATGCGATTATGGGTTTTTTATTTGATGGTTTTCTCAGCTTTAAATGCAGGGAGAAAAACCCATTAGTCGCATGTGTTTGTTCACACGTCCGGCTGTAAACAAGTTCTTTTAATAGATGGTTTCTGGGAAAGGTGCAACGAAGGTCGTTCTTTTGGCTGTATGTGTTGTTTGACCTCGGTCGGGAGGGAGGGTTTGGTGTTAAGTATGGAGATTAAAGTGCGGGTTTGTAAGGCTTGTTTATGTGTGCGATGTTAAAGAAATTAGTTTGGGTTATTAGGATGGTATAATAAGGGTTATTAATCACTGGATTCTTCGTACGACCTTTGATGCTGCGGGGTTAAAGTGGGGAAATTTAAATTTTCTGCTGTGTCGAGCAGAAATCTTCAATTCCCGGTTGTGGTATACAGATGGATTTGCATTTTGGCTAGTCACTTGTGGGGTTATGGGGTTGAGAAAGTAAGGTAAAAAATTTGAAATTAAAAATAAAATTTGTAGAAAGAAAAGAATATCGATTTTTAAACAACTTTTACTCGATTCATTTTTAATAAATTTTATTTTTAACTTCAAATTTTTGAAGAAATCATTAAAATTCGTAAGATTTCTTCAAAAATCGAGATAACTCGATTTATTTTCCCGCTAAACTAAAAAAAAAAAACCATACTAATTATTAAATATTTCTCATCTAGGTTTTATTTATTTGTACCGCCAACGTGACCGATACCATTCCCGAGCCACTCCGTGACAGAATGGAAATGATCGGAGTGTCCGGCTACGTGGCCGAAGAAAAAATGAACATTGCGAGCGTGAGTCGACCACAAAACCCAACCCAACCCATAAATTCACCAATTTATTTATTTATTTTTTCTAAATTTCCCCAGAGATATTTAATCCCTCAAGCCCGAAGAGAAACTGGAATCAGCGAAGAAAAAGTGAAAATCACCGACGAAGCTCTGGCCGCGCTCATCAAATCTTACTGTCGGGAAAGCGGAGTTCGAAGTTTGCAGAAACACATCGAAAAGATTCTGAGGAAATGCGCGTTTAAGCTGGTGAAAAAAGAAGAGGAGAATATTATGGTGGACAACGAGACTTTGCAACAATTTGTGGGGAAACCGCTTTTTACGCAGGACCGGATGTACGAAACGACGCCCGTGGGAGTCGTGATGGGGTTGGCGTGGACGGCGATGGGAGGATCGATCTTGTACATCGAAACTACTTTGCGCAAAGTTTTGAGTGAGGACTCCAAGGACGAAGGGTCCCTGGAGCTCACGGGTCATCTGGGCGATGTGATGAAGGAGAGTGCGAGGATTGCGTTTACGTTTGCCAGGTCTTTTATGTTGAAAAAGTACCCGGAGAATACCCTGTTGAATAAAGCGCATATTCATTTACACGTACCCGAAGTATGAGCTCAGATTTTTCAAACTTAAATCTTTAAAAGAAATTTGAAAAAAATGGAAATTTCAAATTTTTAAAGGAGAAAAGAAAATTTGGAAATTCTTGTACCATAAATTGATAATTTCAAATTTCCAAAGGGAAATAAATCTAAAATTTCAGGATAAAATTAAAAATTGACAAATTTTCATTATTTTTCCTTTGAAAAAATTAATTTGCACACGTAATTCTTCGAAATTTTCAATTTTCATTTTTTTTTCTCCAACTTTTTTCTAAATGAAATAATTATAAAATATTTTTTTTTCAGGGTGCTACTCCTAAAGACGGACCGAGCGCAGGTTGCACGGTGGTCACTGCACTTCTCTCCCTCGCCTTGAACAAACCAACCCGACAAAACGTGGCCATGACCGGCGAAGTGTCACTAACTGGCAAAATTCTACCCGTAGGAGGCATCAAAGAAAAAATCATAGCGGTAAACACACCCACAAAACCCCCACAAAAAAAATTCTTTATAAATCAAAAAATCAAATATTTTTTCCAGGCAAAAAGGGTGGGCGTGACCTGCGTCATTTTACCGTCGGAAAATCGCCACGACTTCGCCGACTTACCCCAATTCATCACGGACGGACTGGAAATCCATTTCGCTAGCACCTACGACGACGTTTTCAAAATAATTTTCCCTGATCTGTAAAACTCGTTTTTGTATCGGACTAGAAGAATAAATAACCTTGCAATTTATTATTATTTTCAGTTTTTTTTCTTTTTTTTAAATACATGCTCAGGAAGTGACAAATATCATTTTTTTGAATAGTAATTTTTTATGCATTTGATAAATACTTTTACAGTCAGTTTTTTAGCTCCAATATATAAGAAGCTAGAAAAATAATTCCTAATTTCTTCCAAATTGAAGTGAAGGAGGTAAAGAGGAGTGAATTTTTTTTTTGTTTTTATCAACGAATTGGAAAAAATTAATTATTTACAAGAAAATGACCGAAGGGAGAGGGAGAAAAAAATTCTCGATTGGTTCACTCAAGCTCGTACGGAAATTAATTTCTTTTGCGTTGTTATTAAAAGAAATCAACTTTTAATCATCTATTTCCGAGTTTTCTCGCTCGATATCTTCGCTAGGAATAGCAAAAGTGCAAAAATCACCGAATTTTAACCGACAGCCATCATGATTTTTCGGTAATAAAAATCGAATTAACATTAGAAAAACTCGAAAAGCTGCGGATTTTTTGGTAGCAAAGTATAAAATTCCATAGAAAACCGCCATTTTCTACGAAAAACCTGGCGGAAATCGCTGGAAACTCAATTTAGTGCATGCGAATCGGTCTTCCTTCAGTCGTCTAAAGACAGACTGACTTCATTTTCTCCATTTTTAGCTTCACCGCATGTTTTCGATATATATCTTGATAAATGATATATAGCAACGGAATCGACAGCTACGAGACCAATAAAAACCTTTTTCGTCGCTCGTTTCACCGAAAGATATGAATCTTTCACCAAACGACACACTTGCCGCCATTTTGAAATATTAAAAGTTGATTTCTTTCAATACGTGGAAATGTTTTATTTCAACTGAAAATGACCATAAACGAGAGACTAAAAACACACATAAAAATCAAATACGACTACGATAACATAAATTTCATCCTCATCACCATGACTGTTCCTATAAATACTTTTCAAAGCCATTTTTCATATTTTTTTGGAATTTTTCATTTTAGAATTTTTAACTTCGTAAATATCAACAAATGGCAAATAATTTTTTTTATATAACTTTTTAAATCTTTATACTTTTTAAAGTATTTTTTTTTTTTTATAATACTTGTTATTCCATTCGAGGAACGACATAAATAAATTTTTTAGAATTTTAATTTTTTTTTTTTTAATACTTGATTTTTTATTTTTTTTTTGTTTGAATTTATTCACGAAGTTTGTGCCATTCAGCGATTTGACGCCGCGGAGCGGAACAAACTTCGTTCCAGTGATGCAAAGCGGAACCGTGACTGTTGGCGCCCATTTCCAAACGACCGATCACTTCGTTTTTCGTCACCCGGTCCCAATCGAGAACGAGAAATTCCAGACTTACGTTGTCTAATCCTTCGTTGTTCGGTACTTCGAATACAAAAGACTCGTTGAATATCGGGTTTAACGTGCGTTTTTTCACGTGCGTTTTTTTCTTCGCGAAACGTTGGTTGTTGTACAATAGATAAATTTTTACGTATGGATCTGAAAATGTATTTAAAAAATGTTTTTTGAGTCTTTTTTTGTGAATAAGTGTCAAAGTTTTGGAAAATGTTGAAAATTATTGAAAATCTGCAATGATTTTTGAAAATCTGTGAAAATACTTTGAAAATCTTCAATGATTTTTGAAAAGGTTGAAATTTTTTGAAAGTTTACGAAAAATCTTTTTAAAATGTGAAAATCTTTGAAAATTTGTGAAAATTCATTGAAAATTTAAAAAATCTTTTAAGTTCACTGAAATTCGGACAATTTTTGAAAATTGTGAAATTAATCGCAAATCTTTTGAGAAATATTAAAAAATAAAAAAATGTCTATAAAATTTCGACCTGATAGGCCAGTAATGTCCATCTTGGGAAGATTACTCGCTTTCAAAACGACTACGGTCAACCGATTCGCTGCTGGTTGATAGCAAAGCGACACGAGCAATTCACCTCGTCCCTGTGTCCGTATCTATAAAAAAATAAGTTTTAAAATTAATTTCATTCCTCATTCCTTATGAATGACTCATGAAAATGTCTCACTAGTCACTACTCACTTTAAGATCCCTGGGACAAATATCGCGATTAAGCGACGCAGCACCATCTTTCAGCTGTACTCCAGACAAAGGGCAGATGACTTCGCCGATAACGTCGTCTCTCGAGTACCGATCGAAACTCAAAACGACAAAGTGCAGCGTGATGGCGGATAACTGGTTACTAGTGATACCGTAGAAAGTGAAATCTTCGTCGTAGACTGGGTCACGTGTCTTCCTCAGCACTCGGGTCTTCACTTTGTGCTGTTTGTCCGGGAGAAGTTGTAGTTTTACGTACGGATCCGACGAAGTCAACTCGCGCGACGGTAAACGACAACATCGCTCGATCGTTATGGTCAAAGCGCTTTTGTCCGCTAGAAATTTGAGCCGGAAGTAGAGTCGACCGAGAGAAACGCTTTTTTCCAAATCGCTTTTCTCTCGATTTTCTTCTTCTTTTAACGTCGTTTCTTCCTTTTCTTTCTCCACGAAGAATTTCACCACGTGTTCGGTTTCCTTCACGTCTTCAAAACAGAAAAATAAAATTAATTAAAACTTACACAATTCGCCACCAGACCATCCCATTAAAAAAAAAATTCATAACTCAACAAAACAAACCGTTCCAAAATTCCCAAACCCTCAAAGTTTATTGGCTTATTTATTTACCGGAATCTCCTTTCTTCTGCGATGAATCTGTAAAACCTTCTTTGCCGATCGAAGGAGCATCTAAAGGTGGTGGCGATTTATGCGACGATCCGCCGGGTGGCGATTTTGATCCCGTGGGACTGGGACTCTTTTTCAACAGCGGCCCCGGCGCACCCGTGTTGCGCACGGCCGTCGGCCTCCGCATCGGCTCCGGCATCGAACATCGTCTACCGGGCAATTTGGAATGCGAAAACCGACGTCGATAACAGAAACACGTTACGGCTGCAACACCCAAAATGAAGAAAACCGCACCGAAACACGCACCGATCAAAACTCCAGTGGAAACTATTTAAATTTAAAAAAATAAAATAAAATTATCGATATTTTTTATCATCACAATAAAAATAAAAATCGATTTTTCCATACATGCGCTTCCTAATTACACATCACTCGGTATATGGTAGGAAGAAATAAAAAAAATTCACCAGACCCCATCGCAATTTTTTCTCCACCCGAACCACACCAGTCACGTGTAACATTAATCAAAACGCTAGGGTCGGTCAGATCAAATTACGCAGCACGAGAACGTGCGTAGAGCGACCGGCCGAATCGATCAGTACAGTCGTCATGACGACAAATCGATACCGAAATGAAATTGACTCGTTACGAAACTATTAATAAAGGATTGCGGCGATCCTCGACCTTTAAACAAAACACAAATAAATCAAAAATTTCCACAAAACTCGTCGAAATTTCATCCAATTGTCAAAATAAGCCTAAATCCCATAGGTTTAACATGGTGAAACGTTCCCGTGAGTCACATTCGGGGTTTTGTTCCTTCGAAAACAAATTTATTTGGCCGATTTTACCTGCACTTTATCATTTTAAACTGTTTGTTTCCAAAATTCAATCGTTTGGAAAATGCACTTAGGCCTAATTCGCGACTCCCTGCCATCAATTTTCGCTCTTGGGATCTACGGAAACGCAAATAGGTCGTTGTTCTTGTTCGACTCGAGTGCGAAATCGATGAAAACAGGTTAAAAAAATAAAGTGTGGAAAAATGTACACAAGGTAAATAAATGGTTTAATGAATCGGACTTGTATTTTATTTGCCCGGGTTTTCGCCACTTTTCTTTCTACGACTGTAAATTGCTTTTGAATTATGCCCCCTAGTGTCGTTCTTAGAGGTAACAAGGATTTTTTAAAACCTCCTAGATCACTTACGGAGCCTCGAAGGGACTTTTCTCCTTTATATTTTACTATAACCGGGGATTTAATTCATGAAAAAAATAAATTTTATTTAACAAAAAAAATTAATTAAATTAAATTTTTGTAATGTTATTGAAATAGATTAAAATTTAATTTTCTAAATTATAAAACTCGTTTTCCGTGTTAGA
>JAQFZO010001211.1:0-17034 GCA_034695885.1 Geophilus flavus
GACGTGGGTGTGTGTATAGCCTCTCGTCCCTCTATGTCAATAAAAATGGCCCGTCTTACGTGGATCAGAGCGTCCCTTAATTAAATTTCCGCGCGTTGCTCGAACGGAAGTGCGACGGCGACGGAACGCGAATGGCAAAATTATCTTCTCATCTCGCGTTTTGGTTTCGTTGACCCGTTTTCTTTTGTCCCCCGAGATGGAATTGGAGTCACCATAGCGACCAGACGGACGATGGTGAACCCCATTGCGGCCTCCCATAAGCCGATTACGCGCTGACCGCCGGTCACTCGGGACTTGTCGGCATTTCTATGCGTTTGCTTCGCGTTTTACAAACAAAAATAAAGAGAGAAATAAATAAGAATAAAAAAATAAACACGATTTTTAAATAAATGACGTCATTTTTATTCGGTGGCTCAGAAAGGGCGTTACAGTGCACGGCGTGGGAATGAGTCTTAATTTATTTACACCTTAAATCTTTGGATGCCAGGTGGCGCGCATCCCATCCAGGTGGGAGGCGCTGACCGCTGCCGATACATCAGCCGCACCCCTCCTTTCCTTGACTCTTGAATTATGCAAATGTGTCGTCTTCGTGACTCGACATTCGCATTTCTTCCAAAACGCTTTCCATTTTCCTTTTCTTCGCGCCTAAAAATTAAAAAAAGAAAATAAAAATAAATACATATACACAAAAAACAAAAAAAATATATCTATATCTATATATATATAAAGGAGAAAGGAGAAGCGGAATGGGCGTTTGCAGCGCGCTCCCCGCCTTCTTCGCGAGCAGTCAAAAGCCGATTGGTCGATGCGGGGGCGGAATGTGGAGAGATAGATAGGCGGGTCCCGTTCTCCCGCGTCTCCATCTCGTTTGCCGATAATACGTCAAAAGAAAAAAAGCGAAACGAGCCAAGAAACTGGAAGGGACGCGGGATTTCCCCATCCCCAATCATCTCCATGTGGCGTTCCCCACGTGGTTCCACTTCCCAACGTGCTAATTTGTGCAATATCCCATTTCCCATTGACGTCTGACACGAATTAGTTCAACCTCGACACTTGTCGGTCAGTTGCTTTCGCTCTCACATTTCCTTTCCTTTTTGCCCATCTGGTTACCAGACAAACCAAAGGGTTGTCAGACCTCGAATAGAGACGCAGACGCGAGACGCCGTGTTGTGACAAGTAGCTGATTCATTATTTTTGCTCCGGGGTCCTCCTGTCGCATGGTGGCTTAATGAAGTTTTTCGTGGCAACGCCTCTCCCACACCTGACCTTGGTGGACATGTTTATGGTGGACGCGTTGGAAATTACGACAAAGCCAATCAATGCAGGGGAGAGAAAGAAAAAAAGAAAAAAAAATTGCCTCTGAGCTGTGAGGGTGGGGGATGGATGTCGTGCTAGATGGGAAAGGAAAGAAGGGACGGCGAAATGACGGCTGGGAATGCTGGGATCGAGTCGAAGATGGTGTAGGAGGAGTTTCCATGGATACAGAGCCGCATCGTCAATGCCATCAGGATGGGAAATGGTGAAGGAGGTGGGAAGGGAGAGAGGAGAGGAGAGAGAAGAAAAAAAAAAGAAAAAGAAATAAGAAAAGGAGGGAAGGGAATGATGGGATCGGCATCAACCAACGCCCTAAAGTAGAAGTTGGTGGTGGAAAATTACACGTTGGGAACTCGAGGGTTAGAATCAGTCGAAAAAAAAAACTTGTGGGTATATAACAAGTTAAGAAAAGTGTGGTTTTAAAATATATGACGTCATTTAAATTTTTTTTTGTTTCGTTTCGTTTGACCCAATACTCGAGGGTGCCATGCAAAATCTACGGAGCAGAAAATTCGGTCTCCGAACGGCGGGTGGTAAAAGTGGGGAAAAGTCGAAAGGCGCAGATGGCTCGGCACACGGCGCAGGGCTGGCTACCCCCAGCGTTCGGTTGGTAGTGTTTGTAACCCCTGGCGGCGTGCCAGCGAATTAATGGCCCGGAGCTAATGTCGAGGTGGACGCCGGGAATGCAAATGAAACGACGCCACAGGGGAAATATGTCGGGTCCGATTGTGACCCGCATCCAATTGGAGGCGCACAAAGAAAAGAGAACGCGTGCCATGTGCTAAGAGGAATGTGCCAGTGTGCAAACAATGACCCCCCCCTCCTCTTCGCCATCTATATACCACTCACTCGCAAACTCCCCTCTAACTCACACATAGCGAGTCTATTTTCTCCCTAACCGAGTCCCTGCGTCCCCGACCTCATTTTCGGATGCCATTTGGGTCGAACGAGTTATATCGATCACCATGGCATCCGCATCAGGTGGAGTTGAAGGGTTTCATACTTACTGGGTTGGAATTGATGGTCTGTCTTGCGGCGAAGCTCCTGCGCACTCCCTTCGGGTCCCCCTTCGTTCAAAGCCCACTCCAACACCAGACGTCGGTCGTACAGGTGAGTCGAAGATGAAACTTTCTCGAATGCACGCTAGAAGAGGAAAAAAAATATTTTTTTTTTTTGGCTTAAAAAAGAAAAAAAATCCTACCCTGATGGTGTTATGCAGACATCCTTGCACTGTCTTCAGATCCTCGATTGCATCGTCTATCTCGATCTTGAACTCAGCATTCTAAAATATAAACGAATCGTCATTACTGAATCCACGGATTTTATTTTTGACAAAATTTACTCTATCTTTGGCTAGCGTGTTAGCGTGAGACTTGTGGGCATCATCTTTGGAACAGAAGACACACATATACACCCCACAGTTCTCGCAGAAGAGATCCAATTCGCGGTTATGTTCCACGCATTTCGACGCCAGCCTGTACGAACTGAAAAGTAAAATTTACGTTTACAAATTTAAATTAAACAATTCTAGAAATTTTATTACTGATTCGTAGTTATTATGGTGACATTATGCGAATCCATAGTCGAATGTGCCTTAAAAAAGTAAAAGAAAGAAGAAAAGTAAATTAAACTAATGTTCGACTGTGGAGAGAAAACCGAAACTCACCTCGGTGAAACACTGTTCACAAGTTTGGTTCTTACATTCCTTGCACTTATAAAATGGCGGTGTTATTCCACACAAGGCACACATACCTACATCGATAATATGTATTAATTTCATTTAATAATCTCACATAAAATATATAAATTTGTTGAATTACTTGGATCATCGACGCCCTCAGTCGGTTTCTTCAACACAAACTGATCGCGCAGTGTTTCGGCTCCTCTGTCAATGAATAAATAAATATATCGATAAATTAAGAGTTAAATTATCGTAAAATTTAACTGCATACCTCTTTGGAAGTCTGTTTTGGTATAAAAGTCCTAAAAAGTAGGTGAATGGCGGAAAACGATGCAAGTTTTCTTTCCCCGGGACTAACTCGTTTTCGTACTAAAATTTATTTTTATTTTATTTAAAATATGTTTCGTTTAATGCTGTTAATATTTTTTAGTACCGTATTTGTTATTACCTTACAGACGTCGCAAGTAATGTACTTTAGGTTAGTTCGTTCTTTATTTCGAATGCAAAGGCTACAAATCGGATGGCCGCATGAAAGCAAATGCGGCTCGCGCCAGAATTTAACGTTTTGAGAGTTTCGTCCATCTAAAACGAATGATTTAAAACGTTTAATTTGTCACAGACAAATGTTTCTATGATTATACTTATACCTTTACCGAATGAGGACCAAGTTTTGTTAGCGGCGTCAGACTTTAAATTGAAAGTTTTTTTACAAGTCGGACAAATTTGTTGAAACGATCTATTATCATTCATCTTGAGTGATGTTTGAAATTATAAGCTTTTTCTCAGTGTTTGAGAGTTAATTTCTTAGATTTTTTTCGAAATGGAACAGTATTATTCGCGAACAATTTTTGTAAGCAGAGGAATAGGCACACCGACCATGTTGCTGTTCGAGTGCATCCAAGGAAATAGAAAAACACCGCATTCGAATGCTAGAGAAAGAGCTGTGCGCATGGTAACGAGCGGCGCAAGTGCAGTTGTTATGATTCGGTCTGTGTTTAGCAGAAATAATAACAATATTCAACAAGTGAACTCTATCACGTGCTTCTGTGATGTTTTATTTAAGGGTTAAAAAATAACAACTTTTTTTAAGTTATAGCTTTTATTTCTATGAAAAAAAGTAAAAAATACATTCGAACATGGGGAATTAAAAATCGGACATCATTAATTTAAGTGATGATTTTTAAGCTGATTTTTGTTTATTGGTAGGTATGTAATAAATCACTGACAGTCCTCATCTTTCATTTAAAAGTCAAATAAACTGTACAATTAATTAATTTTAATTTATTTCTAGCCAATAAAATCAAAATGAAAAATTTAACGACATAAAAAATTGGAATAAAAAATAATTTCATCGAAGTACATCACAAATTTCAAATATAAAAATGTTTAATCGAATATTGTCCGTTTCTTCAAACTTTTTTTACATCTGCACTTGGGATGATGTTTCTTCAGTAAATTCATCTAAAATAAAATGAAAAAAATAAAAAAAAATTTTAAACAACACTTTTTTATCTTTTCTTTTACATACCTTCGACATATTCACATCTAGAACCGATGAATCCATCTTTGCACAAGCACACCATGGCATGAGTGTCATCTAAAATCACACATTGACCTCCATTTCGGCAAAACCATTTGCCATATTGGTAGGGACAAACTGCATGCTCACAGTGATCGCCTTAAAATAAAAATAAACCATTGCAAAAAAAAATAATAGGCATAATAAAAACTAATAAAACCACACACGAACATTGGAACCTACATGTAAAATTTTCCCTATTGCTACCACCGTTTACACAAAGTGCCAAGAGGGATACGAAAACTATAAATTTGATGTTATCGATCGAGCAAATTTTGCATCCTAAACGTGGCCGCCATTCTTTGGACATTTTGCCTCGGATTTGAGCTTTAACCTCTTTTACTTGACAGCATTTAGCCCGAGGCAAATACCAACGCGAGCTTTCGTGAAAATATTTACAATGTTGTTCTCTTATTTCTATTTGTTTAGTCTTGGTTTTTAGATCTTTGGAACTTTGGAACTGCAATTTTCAACTGATCGAAAGGGACGTTATATAAAGTACCTGTTCTGTCTTGCGCACAATTGCAGTAATAATAATCATTCATTTCCGACTGTATACAAATTCCTCCTTTCATACATGGTGAAGACGAACAAGAATTGGCATTGACTCTCTGCACCGTGATTGCTCCATCTAAAAACACAATTTTTATTTTTTCTTGGAAGTTTTATTAGACAAAAAAAATTAATTTCTACCGTACCTTTTACGATTTCACATTTCAATCCTGCGGTCCCATCCGGGCACAAACACGAGTACACGCCTCTCTCGAAATGACACGTTCCCCCATTTAAGCAAAAACCTGTCGGACAGTGATGAAACTCACAAAACTCGCCCTCAAATCCATCGGAGCAGAAACAGGCGAAATCTTCAGGTCCGACGACGAAACAAACACCACCGTTTCTGCAGGGGTTCGGATCGCATTGGGGATCGTGCAGATGCGATTGGTCCAACGCATTTGCATGGAAACCTTTGAAATTTTTTAATTTATTCATAGATTAAAAACTTTTAAATCACGTCAATTCTATTATAATGCCATTACTCGTGCACTGCGCTTTCATTCTCGTTCCGTTCTGTAAAGTGATGGCACCTTCTGGACACTTCTTGCAAGACAACTGTCCAGTCTCGTCCTGATACGTATCCAAGGGGCAGAACAAACATTTCCTTTCGTGATAGTACGTTCCGGTTGGGCAATGCACTTAAAAAATGAAATTTAAAAGATAAAAAATGATTTATGATGATTATACTTCTGACAACACTCACTGCATTTATATGTTACGGGATCGATCACAAATCCACTTTTGATACATATTAAATCGATTAAACCCTGTTTATAGCTCTCAGTCACGACCGTAGCACCGACTTCGGATAATTGCAAATGAAAACTTTCGTCCGAGGTTATGATTGCATTCGTCTTTTGCTGTAAACAAAAATTTGTTTAAAATTTCTTTTACAAATGTGAGGCAAAATATTTAATCGAACTTGAATCTGGGTCAACAAAACTTCCGCTTCTGGTGCATCATCGTCCGGCTGGTAGTAGTAATCGTCTTCGTCCTCCGGCGTATAGTTGGCAGTGATGTTCCAAATGGTTTCTAAAATCGAAACTCCATTCCGTACCTGATCGCACAGATACGTGAAATCGGTACAGTCCACTTGATCGCATATGACCCGATTTCTGCTCAAAAGACCTTTCTGGATATTTTCTTGGATCTGAAAAACCAGTGAAGTAAATGTCTGTGAAGTGAAACTGTCGATTCTCTTGATTACGATACCTCGTTGATGGAAGTTTCGTTGTGACAGTCATACACGGTTGCGTTGAAATGTAAATCGGTCGTCAAAGACGTCACGGATTCACCGAGACAGTCGGGGAGGAATTCAATGTTATACCTTTCAGTGAAATCCCACTTCCCATTTTCAACGTCGCATTCCACGTACCCTTTCTTGAGATCTTCGTAATTCGATAAAAATGAATAACCATGATTGCAAGTGATGTCGCATCTGTAGATTTTTCTTCCGGCCATGAAACAACGCATTTCCGCATTGGCGGGAGTAGTCAGGGACTTACACTCGAGTCCTGACGTAAGAATCAAATAAAATAAATTATTATTTTTTTTTTAAAATAAACTATTGGCAGTGTTGTTATTTACTTTGCAGATTAATTTCATATTGACATGATGAACTTGATCTGAGTTCGCTGTCCCATGCAGTGCAATGGTTGATAACATTATCAAAAGTTGGAACGTCAGTGATATTGCAGGTGACTTCTGCCTCGTCTCCAGAAGAAGTGGTGAATTTGGGCAGCTTCAATTGGAAATCGGAAAGATCTTTGAGGTATAGATTGATGTCGTCGCAAGTGCCGTCGACTGGAATTGGTCTGATTTTCTCTGAAAAATGAAATTATTTTCAAATGTATACTGCCTTCTATTCATTAACCGTTTAAAACAGCTAAATTGGCACTTCCGGCTTTGTTGGCGACGTGGGAATTTGTTGTGCATCGGTTCTCTCCAACTTCCAAACTTGGTACCAACTTCCTACTGCCAACTTCCAACGTCCAAGGTCACCGAATCCGTGTATTGCAGGAAAATTTGACATTTAATTACCTTTACAAGCGGGAATTTTGCTCGTGTTCCATTGTCCGTCAGCCCCACATTTAATGCTGGATATTTCGAGTTGGTTTGTTGGAATCACGTGATCCGCTGCACATTGGTATCGACACACGGTTCCGACGGGGTAAAAATATTCCATTTCGATTTCCCTCGAACATTTCAAGGAAATGCCTTCGTTCACTCGTGGCAATTCACAACCCTTTTCTTTCAATTTAAAAAAAAAAAGATGTATTATCAATTTCAGTCAAAAGAATTTTTTTTCTTATAATTAAATACCCGTAACTTCGATCGAATACGCGCAAGTTGCGACACTTCGCAAATTCGGGTCGGTGGCTTCGCACACATTTTCGTAAATTCCCGGAGACAATTTTCCCTCGAAAGAACACACGACTTCCGCTTCTTTACCATCGTGAGTCACAAACTCGGATTTATTTATCACATCGGTCGACATGACCATCCGATCGACACACATGTTTGCTTTAGGCTGCGGGGCAATACTTTCTAACAAATTACAAATTCCGAATCAAAGCTCAAAATTAAGAAATAAAAATAAAAATCACTTACCAACACACTTGACAGAGTCAGTAAAATTCCACTGCGAACCCACACATTGAATAAATTCATTCTCCAACTTATTAGTCGGTATGACAAACCCAGATTTACAAGCGTAACGACAAATCGTCCCACTGACGATGACCGAATCGTTCATTATGCATTGCACGAATCCATTCACGGGATCTTCGGGTTTGTCGCACTGCACGGCCTTACACGTTGGAATTTTGCTACTATTCCATTTTCCTTGATTACAAACCATCACAGAATAAATTTCATCCTTCAAATCATAACCAGACTTGCAGTGATGAGTACAAATCGTGCCAGAAGAAATAAATTCGTTAGATATATTATTCGGCTCGCATTTCAACCTTCCATTGACGATTTCTTCCGGTTTGGGACAACTGTCTATTTCTAAAATTAATAAAATAATTTATTTGAAAGTCAATAAATTTTTTTTCTGCCTCGTACCCCTGCACACTGGGAATTCCTCGGTCCAATCTACATGGGTAGTGTTTCCTTCGCAGACAGATATCGGTTTTCCTATCATAAAATAACCGGGATTGCACGAGAAAGCACAATGGGAGCCCCAGTAACGACCCTCGGTGCAATCCGTAGCACCGTTGTAAACAGGTTTTGGAAACGGACATCGATTAACTGTAATCATTTTTGAAAAACATAAAAAAGGGTCGTAAAAAGTTATAATTAAGTCTATAAACCTTTCACGTGGTAGACAAAGCTGCACGAAGTCACTTGGGAGTCAGTTTTGATGCGTAAAACGATGGTGTGACTTCCTTCTGGGAGGATTCGACCTATACGTCTGCTACCGTGCAAAGACCAACGGAGAGGTCTGCTGCTTCTGGTTCTTGCTCCCGCGACCCCGTGACTGAAAAGTTTACGATTCAATGAAATTTTTAAAAAGAGGTTTGGCTTTAGTGCCGAGCATGCATTGCAGTGAAGCGACAGTATGAGGGTTATGAAACTTGATTACATGCAAAGCAATGGGAGATGATGAATGTTTACAATAAGAAGTTATTGTAATTATACACCGGGTGTAGGTCAACAGGGCGTAGGAAATGAGACTATCAAAATGTCTTTCGAGAAGATTATTTTAATTTTTTTTTATATATATATAACTTTTAGTTTTGAAAACTCACTTTGGACATTTGGTTATGACTGGTAAGAGTAATGGTGCACATTTCATTCCTTTTTTTGCGACAATAATTTTATTTCCAGGGCAATGCAGACATCCAGAGTCGTCGACTATGCTTATGACTAGTTTGAATTTTAATAAAAAAATCAAAAAAAAATCAAGGTTGTAATAAAATTCACATAAAATTTGTAATTAGTATAATGGATGTTTAAAAAAAATTTTTTTCTTACCAAGTCTCAAGTTGTAGATTTTGATTTTGGTGTATGCTAATGAGGTAATGATAATGAATAAAAATAAAAAAATAATTTTTAAATCACAAATTCATACTAATTGTAATTCAAAGTTCATTTTTAACTCACTAACTCACGTTGTTGTTGAAGTTTGGGTGGATCATAACTCTTGGCAATTATTGCTCCTATGGAACCGTTGGAATCCGAAACTACATCGGGTTTGACTGTCGATGTCGAAACCAAATTGAAATTTTCGTCATTTACAAAATCTTGCTTGGATCCGACTGCGACCGACTCGAAAGTGAGCAACGTTTTCTCCTCGATGTCCTTCATCATCTTTGCAATTCTCCTCATCTTATTCCGTCCCTTTTTCCCACGTTTTCGTTTCTTCACTTTAATTTCCCGCACAAAACCTCCACGACTCGATAGATCGACTTTCTCGTCCGAGCGATTGACTGACATTTCCCTTTTTTCGTGATGCGTGAAGTCATGCCTGAAGCGTGGGTCACTGCCAAAATGATTAGAAGGTCGAAATGCGGGCATATCACTGCTTGGGGAACCCATGTTTACATTTTGCGATACAAAACTGCTTTTGTCTTTGTTCGATTGAGCATGGTTTTTGTTTGATGGAGTTTTTGCTAAAATTTGAATATTTGTTTGTGCTTGTCCATCAGTGTTTTTATTTCGAATCGAGTCGTTGCCAGGATGAAAGCTGAAGGTGAGAATGGCGTGAACGGATGGATTTATACTTTGATTTTCTTGTTTTGAGTTTAACGATCTCTGAAAGTGATAGTGAGAGTTCTGCTGATAGTTATTAAGTGCGGATCTGAAAGTAAACAAGTTTTTATATGGTTTTTAGTGATAGTAAACATTAGACTCGTTAAGTACAAAGTGAAATATTAAAGATTTCCTAAGAATTTCTGAAAATTCTAAATAAATTTTGCTTATCTCTGCATCTAGAATAGCACAGCAATCAAACACAATTTATTAGACTATTTTTTCCTATAGAGTATAAAGCTATTTACCTATAATTGAAAATTTGATTTGATTTATTGCCATAAATTAATCTGAACAAGGCTCTGATTGCTTTCCCCCTGAACATGTTTCAACACACTTATAACTTTCTTTCCACATAAGAAATTAATTTTTTTATATAAAAATTAAAGGTTAAAAAAAAATTAAAATTAATTTTGGATCAATTCCAACCCAATTTGTCTTCTGTTTTCTATTTGCAGATAATTTATCTGAATTAAAAATAAAAGGATGAAAAATGTTATGAGTTGATTCGAAAACAATAGTGAATTGAAGGACATTAAGATTAGGTCTTCTGTTGTCTACATAAAAGTAAACAAAAACAAGAGACACAAAAAAATGAAGATCTTTATCAAAAACATGAAAATTGAATTGAGTTAGCTCATCTATTCTGAACGTGATTAATGGTCCTTGCTTTATTCCAAGACAACTGGCAATGGTCGTCTTTTTTTCTCGTTTTTTCTCTTTGATTTGTAGCTTACTCATCTTAATTTAAACAGTTTCCTTTTCCTTGTATAAGCTTATACATTTCAAAAAATGAAAAACCATTCATCATGCTACAAATGAAACATATATACAAACTGGACCTAATTTAGAAACAACATTTCAATTTAGCTGTGACATTTGATATCTTTATGATGATAAACTACAAAAACTAAGTAAATTAGAACTTTCCTTAGTCATGCGGCTTATCCGCTTAACTAACACAAAACATAAAAATAAGTACTTTACAAGAACAGCATTATAAACTTAACTTAATTACCTTTTAATTCTTGCAGTTTTATCACTTTCGTTTGCTGATGTTTGGTATTGAGCAGTGTAGTGGATCAAACCTGAGAATTTTTATTAAAAAATATTAATTTCTCGATACCTGTTTCATTATCATTGATTATTTGTTTTTTATTAATGATTTTCAAAGGTCAGAAACCTAAATTAATGCAAAATCCATCGCAATTACAAGTATTTAAAAAAAAATCAAATTCCTGTTTTTGTTTTGAATTGAAAAATAATGAAATTCAAATCAGGAATGTTAGAATTTTTTTTTTAAACAAAAACTGTTTATTTGCAGAGGAAAAAATGTAGGCCTAAACGATTAGAAATTAATGAATATCCCATGGGGGAAAAGTAAATAAAAGAAATAGGACATCAGGACATTCATTATTTTAAAAAACAGAAGTTAAGAAAGGAAAAAAGCAATAAAAAACTGATCAATAGGTCAAGGAAAACAGTAAATTCAATAAAAATCTTCTCTATTTTTTTTTTTTTTTAAAAATCCACTTTTATTATAATCTAAACACTCATACTCTCTAATTCATTAGACAAGTGGTATGTATAGGATGAAATTGAATATTTACAATATGACACCTTAGGAAAAATTCAGAAAATGAGTTACTGTATACCAAATGGAATATCAACATTAAAAATATATTTTTACACATTTTGTGTGTGTATATTTTTATATAAATTGAAACAAAATTTATATAAAATGTAAAAAGAAAATGCAAGAAATAAATTTTAAAAAAAAATATACAAACCAAAAGCAAGTAAACACGTTCTAAGAAGAAATGTCTTCATGGCTCATAAACTGATTTCACTTGCAGCAGCTACATTAACCCTTTGATTCCTGTAACTCTCCTTCTTTTCTCATAACCTTCCAAACACCATGTGAAATCGTCAAAACTTTACTCTACTTGGGTGAAGCCCAACCCGAATCCTTCCGCTGGAAAAAGATAGTGCCATGTTTTGAAAATTTGAAAAAACTTTACATTAAAATTATTAAAAATTCATCTTTTACACTTTTCTTCCTTCCACTCTAGTACAATCATGCAAGATTAATATAAACCAATGTGAATTTTTAAAAAATTAACTCAAATTTCAAGAATAATTTGAACTACCCACAAAATTGCATTTCACACACAGACACAACACAGAAAATTTAATTTAGGAAATTATATTAATGAAAAAAGATCCACATAAAAACAATTTTTCACTTTTCTTCAAGGGTAAATTTAATCCTGAGTTCCTGACTTAGTGAGATGAATTAATATGAATGAGCAAACAGTCACAAAGCAAACACAAAACAGAAATTTATACTGATGAAGTCACAGAGAGAAATTTAAGTCAGGTTCAATGTCCTTTGTGATTGTCAAACCACTGTCAACACATCAAAGCAGTATCAAACATCTGCAATATTCAATTAAAAAGCAAAACAGACATTTAGAGATAAAAAAATAATGATACAGGTATGAGATCATTTTCTAACATATTTTTATAAGTTAATTAATAACTCTTTACCTGTCAATCAATCAATGTCACAAAATTTGACATTAAAACAAATCGAGACATGTCCAAAATCTTGATCAATAGAAAGTTTACATTGCAGCATAAGAATGACTAAAAATAGAAGAAAAAAATTGATCTTTTCTGTGTCGAGAGAAAATAAACAGAAAAAAAACTTTATAAAATGTATTTATCTTTTATTTTATCACTGAACTGAACAGTTCAAAGGCTTATGAAAATTAATACCCAAAATCTTCCATCATAGTGATTTAATTTTTCTCTTATCACCATACCTAAAACTTATGAATGAACATAAAAATAAAATAAAAGTCACTGAGAATTCTTAATATGCCATTAAAGAATGTTTTAAATCTCAGTTATGAAATTATTAAGTTAAAAAAAATGAAAATATGAGTGGCTATCATGAAAAGACGATAAAGAAATTTTGATAATTCTCGTTTAAGCAATTTTTACGATTATTTTGTAATAAAATATGTCCTTCAGAGTGGAAAGAAACAATTTGTATACAACCATTTACTATCTTTGATAAGTTTTTTGTTTTTTTTCTCTCCCCTCTTCCCGAAACGGCACGACGCGCTATCTAGCGACGATTACAATAAGTTTAAAACAAAAACAAAGGCAATGAAATTACTTTAAAAACGTGTTAAGATCTAAAACGAACTCGTATTTTATTACATCGTGTACAATAGACTAAACACATGGTCACAACCTAGATCTAGATTCTATTTTTCATTTTTTTATGTACACATAATGGTGAAAATAATTACATTTTCAGAAATCCGTGTGGTATGACAAAATAATACTTCCGGTAATAAGATTTTTCTAATTATGTATGTTGTAGAATGATTCTATTGCTATTCAGAACACTTTAAACATACGATAATCGGCGCAATAATGTTTAACCCATAAGCAAAACACGAAATGAAATACATAAAAAAAATACAAAATTTGATCTACTTGCTAATCAATTAATCAATTAATTAATAAATGGAATGAATTTCTCACAAGTCACCTAATAAATTGCCTAGAAGCAGAACAAATGTGCTTTTTAAAAATCTAATAGTTTACGTAATTACTTCCACTCATTTATACGTTTTTCCCCATTTAAACCATTGAATAAAATCGAAGAAGAAAAAAAAGAAAGCAATTTATGTTTCTTTCTTCTCTTTAATACGTTGAATGTCCTCTAAAATAAAATTCCTTAACTGTTCGTAAGCTTTTTCGACAGCGTCGTTCACAATGACGATATCGAAATTACCCGGCGCTTCACCTGAAATAAATTTAATGTGAGTAAATAACACAAAATAAAATATTCAGAAGTGAAATTTTACCGTAGTCGAGCTCGTTTCTAGCGGCACTAAGTCTTCTTTGCAGACTTTCCTCAGTTTCTGTGTTCCTCGCTCGTAACCTCTCTTCCTGCGAGTTTTAACGAAAAATTAATAAATGTTGGAAGTTGGAAATCGAAGTTATCTTACGAGTGTTTCTTCTGACGGTGGTTTGATGAAGACATAACGTGGATTGATGTCAGTTTTCTTGATATTTTTCACACCTTGAACATCAATGTCAAGAATGCAAATACGACCCATCCTCATCACATCTTCCACTGCTCGTTTACTTTTAAAATAAAAATAATAAAATCATCAATAACCGCAAAAAACAAATTTTAATCATTTTTCGAATACCTGGTTCCGTATAAATTTCCGGAGAATTCGGCTGTTTCTAAAAATGCACCCTTAGCAATGGCATCTTCCATTTCTTTCCTCTCGACAAAATAATAATCTGATTTTATAAAAACAAAAAAGAAAGAAAAATCAATTAAAATCGTTTCATTTGATTCATCCAATCGCAACACGAATCAATACCTTTCTCATGCATTTCTCCAGCTCTCGGTTTACGTGTCGTATCTATAAATACCCAAAGTAAATATGAGACGCAAGAAAAAAATCAATTTTATCTCATTTTATGTATTTATCATACGCGAAATGCTAAATCCCAGATGTGTTCCGAATTCATCCATCAGCCTTTTCAACAAGGTGCTTTTTCCGCTGCCACTGGGCCCACATAACACGAGCGGCCGAGGTCCGTTCACCACCATAGCGTCTTTCGAACCTAGAAACACAAAATAAACAAATTTTTGAAAAAAATAAATGCGGTAACGAACTGATTTAAGCAGATACGCCACGCTACGCGACCTGAGTGCACGCTGGTTGCCATAAGGTTTGCGTTGTGAAGGGATGAGATAAATACGAAAGGAAATACTCAATAATCTCATACATAATTAAACGTAATTTTCTTAATAAGGTTTTTTATTATCCGATTGATACTGTCAAGAGAAATGTTTTTTTTCTCTCTTGTTTTTTGGCTTTATGAATCATTGCCAAGTTTAGTCGCCTGTTGCAATAACGTTTTGTTGTTTTTCACACGAAGTGCGATCGGTGTTTTTCACCTTTTTCGCGTATCTTGGGAATTAATTTCTACGCAATAAGCATCTAGGTTTATTTGATACAGTGTTGCACTCACCAAAATCGTGTTTCAACCGCAGGAAACTCGTGTACGAAAGCCTAGTAAACAAACGACCGGAAACCACGCTTTTCAAGGCCATTGACGGGGCATCTAAAAATACGTGGTTTCGGTTGCGTCTTGTGATGCCATCTGGGCGGATATTACCTCGAAAAAACTGAAATTATTTGTTTTTAGAGATTTTGTTTTGGATTAATTGGTTTTATTATAATTATTAAAATATTTTAATTATGAGACGCAATAAAAGTACGTGCAATTATCACCACTAGGTGGCACTATGTCAATGGCGGGCTGGGGATTTAAATTTTAAAAACTGCAACTTGGCAGGGTGTCAATTCTCGATGAATAATCTGAGTCTGGGTGTTTATTCTGTAACTGCACGTGTAAACTAAAACTTTAAACTGAAACCAAACCTAAATGGGCTTGGATCATTACTGTTTAGTTATTTTTTAATAACAAAAAATTTTATTATAAAAATTCAATCAATTTTGCCCAACAGGTAAAAACAACAAATCTGGAAGTAAAAATCAATTGCATAAAACTTTACGTACTGATCGATTATATTTATAAACTGTATTTTAGTTAAACAGAATCATGATTTTATTCATAAGCACGTGAATCAAAACTCGCGAGATTAGATTAGTTAAAATTTGACATTTCTTAGTTACTCACGTTTTCCTCAAATTTAAAAAAAAAATTAATTAAATTTAAAAAAAAAAACTGCGAGCTGATTCGCCGAATTTCATCTCAAATTAAAATTACATAATCATGTCGAAATATGTATTTTTCAATTATTTTTCCATGAATGAATAATTCTTGGTTATTTCCAATTTTTATTTTCTCAACATTTCAAAGACGAGTATAAATTCTTCGATAGATCAAAAATAAATAAATACAAAAAATTGATAACAAAATTTTTTAATCAATAATCATCATATGATATAAGAATTTTGTTTATCCTACACACACAGAATTTCCCATTATAAACACGTCAGTGAATAATCGTATATAACAGCATCACAGTATATACAGTAAGCAAACCCATTACAAATCCATTAATAAATGCAAACCATAAAAAAAAAAATAATCCCACATAACTGAAAAAAAAAAGATTTCCCGAAATACCTGTTATCAAACATCAAACAGATCGTAACGCAAGAGATAAAAAAATCAAAGATAAATCGATAAAAGATACAGTAAATAAAACTGGAAGAAAACACAAAAACCAAACCTGACCAGAAATTTGTAATTCAAACCGCGCGGCTAGTTCAAAGTTCGCTGTAGTTCCGAAAACCGACGTAATAAACCAGGCCAAGCAAAAAGCGAAAGTGGAAAATTCCTATCGCATTTGTTGCTCCTTTTCGCAGATGATCGGCTCGTCGCGATGGAAGGCAACGATTTCGAGTATCTGCTGTCCAAAGCTGGTGCTCTGGGAGCATGGCAGGTGAAACTTTACCTGTTCATCGGCCTCAACGGCTTTTTCATGGCATTCCAGCATCTCGGATCTGTGTTTTTGGCCGATACCCCAAATCACTGGTGTCGGCTGCCGCCAGCAGCTCTCGAGTTAGCATCTCGCCCCAACCTGACGATGGAACAAGTCAAACTCATCGGAATACCACTGGAAAATTGGCATGGCAAGGAAATACTGAGTCAATGCACCTACTACCAGTTCAACTACACATCTTTTAATTCATCTTACGACGATTTTCCTCTCAATAACCGTTCCGAGCCCATCAACTATTGCAACGAGTGGGAGTATGACAGTTCTCAGTACGTTTCCACCATCGTCACGGAGGTGAGTTGTTTTTGCATGTTGCGAGGCAGGGAAGCGAGAGCTGGTTACGTCACTGCGTGATATGAGGAGGAAACGTCATCACCAGGGTGAACGGAGGGAGGAATACAGATGTGAAATGATGGAGTTGAGGATGAGTTTGAATCAATTCCCCATCGGAGTTTAGAAAATGCTGCCCTCTGTCGACGATTTGCTCCCAGTAATTACAATTCAGGCGACTAAACTTGGCAATGATTCATAAAGCCAAAAAACAAGAGAGAAAAAAAACATTTCTCTTGA
>JAQFZO010001212.1:0-17033 GCA_034695885.1 Geophilus flavus
ACTTTATTTCATTCCTTTCCATTCCATTCCTTTTTTTTAATATCTGTTGAAATACATTTGTGTTTGAATAAACTAGTGTTTGTTGTATTTTGAGTTTGAGTGACGTCATGTAAATTTTTAAAAATTAATTTCAATCAAATTGTAAATTTGCTTTCAATGGAAATTAACATAACTGGCAGATGCCATTTGAAATTAAATATCACATTAGGAAGTATAGTTAGTGTATGGAAAGGCAAAGCACATGTATGAATTGAATTTCACAGTCGTAGTCAATTATTTAATTACTCTGTAGATGGAAAACAATTCTGGGCTTGGATGTGACATTTTAAAAATTAATTCTGAAGGTTTTGGTATGAAATATTTAATTTTAAGATGAAAATATTAGTTTTATGTAGTGGAAGTCGGTTTTATTGATATTCTCCTTTGTATAAATATTGATTTTGGTCTTCACTATCCATATTCTGAGTCGTTTTCGGTGATGGTCGTAGCAAATGCGGCGCTAAATTTAATTATGAGTTGAAATTTCAAACTCCTAGTGATGCATCGTTGAACTAGAGGTGAGGCTTCAACTTTCGATTCATTATAGTGGATGAAAACTGTTGACCACACACTTTGAGCTCAAGGTAGAGTGCACTTTTGTCCATTAATGAATTGAAATTGTTAGTTTACTCTTGTGTTTGGTTGTAGTTGAACTGTGTAGATATTTGAAGTTTGAACTTTGTAATTAAGTTATTAGAGACTTTACGCTGGTGCCACTTATAAGAGTTTTCTTGTGACTTATGACTTATAACCATTCGATTAACATGGCCGTAAGTCATAAGTCACAAGATAAGTCATATAAGTTGCAACAGCGCGATGTCCGTAGTGTTGATTTTTCTGGATGATTAAGATGATTTGGATGTACTGTATTTAGTTGTAAAGGGTTGAGAAATGTGTGTTTATGAATGAGTGCACTCATTGTATTAGTTCATCTTTCATCAGTGCGATTGCAATTGCTTTGGGCAAATCACAGATAGAATGAGTTTAATGGGTTTACTAATGGACGTTGCTTGTCCACTACAGGAACACAGCAAATTGCACTTTCTTTGCAATGGTTAGCCCACATCAACATTTGGGGTTAATCTAAAGGTAGTTTTTACATGTTTTTATTTATTTATTTATTTGTTTTTATTTTTTAATCTATTTCTGAATTTCATATAAATTATGATGACAAGAACTTAAATATCAGATTTCTTCGATTCTAGAGACATGTGAGTGTACAGTCATAGTTACAAAAAGGTCCAAAATTTCAAAGACCTTATTAGAGGTGTTTAGAGGTACTGGCCAGTGCCTCTAAAAACCTGAAATTGTTTAAAAGGCAATCAACACGTACACTTTTATGACTTTTAAAGGTGTTACACCTTATAAATTCACATTAACAAGGCTTTTATATTGAGTCTTTACACTCTTAAAAACTTCTTTACAGCACCTTGCCATCATTTGAACACCTTTAAGGGTAAGATGACACACATTTAGCTAATTAGGTGTCATGGTGGCAAGGTGTAAAGAATTTTTTCAGAGAGTATACCTTCTAAATTTAGAAGGAAATACAATGTAAATTAAAAGGGCTAATAAAAGGTATTAGGTTAAGACTGTATGGGACAATTGTAAGCTACACTGTAAAGATGTTATATGGTGTTAAGAATACCATTGTAGGGGCAAAACCCTTGTAGCCATATAGACACCATTTCTGAGGAAAAGAATACTCCATCTATAGGTGCAACGAGTATAAATTCGGGTATAAATTCATTGTTGGTTTTTATTTGACTTTAAAAGAGCACTAAAGAAAGAAAGAAAGAAAGAACGAAAGAAAGAATGAAGTAAGTAGACTGACTCATACATCCCCTTTAAATATACCTAACTTATCGATTCACCCAAATTTATTTGCCGTCTTCTTCCACTAAAAGTCCATAAAATTGGAATGCTTCAACTCGAATGAGGTTCTTGTCATGTTCACTATGTGACAGGTGGAAAACAAACTCAAAACCTATAGCCAGGATCTTCCTTTCCCATTCTTGCTGAATATCGGATTTTGGAATCGCTTCGAGACAACTTTATTTTTTCTCCTTTTTATTGACGCTCGAAAACGACGACTCAATATCGATAAAATAACCTTTTTGCTTTTCTCCATTCCTGCCCTCTTTCTTCCGTCTTGCCCTCAATTTTTACTTATTGCCTTTACTCGTGAGACAAGGATATTTGAACAAATGTTCTCGTTTTCATCTCGCGGTAACCTGATCCCTGGTTGCTCGGCAACTTTCTATATACAATCTGGTTTGGATTCAAGTCGTTAGATAGGCGAATGAAGAAAAATAGTTTTAGGATGGGGGTCAACCACCTGTTAAGCATAAATAAAACTTGGTACTTAAGGCCATCACGAGGGGTCCGTCCTGTATTCTGGAAATCTTGGGGATGATTTCATAAATATCGTCAGAAAAATTCCAAATTTTAGTCAGATTAATCAATTTTGCGATATTTTCACCGATATACCAAGTTTCGGTTACATAAAATCTCAAAATCTTGTGGATGATTTCAAAAATCTCAAAATGTTGTGGGTGACTTCAAAAATCTCAAAATATACACTCTAAAAACAATTTTGTTGACTGAGAACCAGCAGAGACTTTTTTATTGTACAAAATTCAGTTTTTTGTTGTATCAAACTATAATTTGGTTCACTCTACATTGTATGGTGGTTAATTTCATTAGTTTACCTAGTTTGCCTATTCAACTCATATTATGTCCGGCTCAACCAAATCGTTTTTAGAGTGTGTAGTCAAATTAATTGATTTCGCGATATTTCTAAATATTTTCACCGATATATCGAGTTTCGATTACCGTACTCAAAATCTCAAAATCTTATTGAGAATGATTTCCAAAACCTCAAAATCTTGTGGATGATTATAAAAATCTCAAAATCCTGTGGATAACTTCAAAAAAATCTTAAATATTTATTCAAATTAATTAATTTCGCGATATTTCTCGATATTTTTATTGATACCTACTTCGAGTTTCGATTACTCAAAATCTTGTGGTTGACTCAAAAATCTCGAGGATGATTTCAAAAATCTCAAATCTTTGGTCAAAGCAATTTATTTTGCGATGTGTATCGATATTATGACCGTGACACGTATAGGGATTCGAGAACATGAAAAAAATCAAAAAAATCTTGTCAAGAAATTCATAAATCTCGCAAAATTTTGCTAGAAAATTTTTAAATCTTTGTGAAATATTTTTACCGATATATCTTCATTCGATTTCGCCAAATCTCAAAAATATCGTGGACAATTTTCGAGTTTGTCTGACCTCCGGGCTGCCTGATCAGATCAGATTCAGTCTCGAGAAGTTGTGAGTACAATTTCACCTCTGGAAAATTTCTTTCACGGTTCGGTTCGGTGGGGAATCGATTTCTGAACCGAATTCCGCTTAGTAACAAAACCAAAAAAAAACTTGTGCCTGCGAATCCTTAACCTAAGATTGAAAAAAAATGTGTTGGAATTTGTGTTTAAGGATGTCGAAACGTGTTTGAAATTGGGGTGCTGGCGGAATGCCCAGTTAAGATTCAATTAGAGGAGAAGACAAACGGTCTAGTGGGAGTTGAAGAATTCCCTCGATATGTTCATTTCAACCCTTGTGTTAACACGTGTGGAGACAAGTGCAGTCGGCGATGAGCGTCAAGTGGAAAGGAAGAGATAAAGGCATGCAGATGTTGCCTTGGTTATTGTTGCTATGGTTACTCACTGAATGCGCATCTGGATGGCATCGGTGGCGTCATAAGAGGGTTTTTGGATATAATAACGTGTCTACAATGGCTTTTTCTTGCTCGTGGATTATTTTTAGATCCAAGTTTCTTTTTCTCCCACCTTCTGTTGTTTTTATGGATTTCTTGCTTCTTTTTTTCTTTTGATAAAAAAAATTTGCGGGGCCGGCAGACTTCGTAAAATTTCTTTTCTAATAAAGGAAAGAGAAATATAATTTCATTTTTTAATATAATATAAGTATTAACTTTCAATTTCAAAATTTTACGGTTTTCTTGTATACAGTAGAATGATGAAAGAAAATCACAACACTTTGGACTTTATAAATTAGTCCAGTAGACCTCGAATTGTCATAAAATGAGGTGATGTGTAACCAAACTGGGTGGTAAGAGGCGCGATGACGTAGTTACTTCCATTATGGCTGATTTTGTGAGTTTACTCCGTGACGAAATTCAGTGTGATGCATATACTGTAGAGATGCGGAAAAGATAACCACTCTATTTATAACTACGTATAAGGAATTGCTGTAGTAAAACGCAAAACCTCTGTGCGCATACTCCCTAATATTAATCGATATCCACATTAAATCGTTAAATAGTTTCATTATAAACTTATGAAACATCATCAAATTGGAAAAAAAACTTACTGCGCATGTGCTATAGAGAAATTCACGATATGTCAATTCTTCAGTTTGAACTGTTTGAAGTTAACCCCTCATTCAACCGACTGTCAATTTCCGGTTTACTTCCACTACAAACGATTTCGCTCGAACACATTACAAACATTTTTTTTCTTCGAGATCATTGCTGATCCCTGGGGTAGCTCATGCGCTTGCCACGCTTCAACTCCCGGAGCAAAAGCATCGTGAGCATGTGTTTGCTCGAGTCGAAACCTCATTTTAATGACGTAACACTTGTTCAACCGTGATGCTTCACTCGAATCGCCATTTTAAAACTAATTAAAAGCGTGTTTACTCCATTAAAAGTTAGCAAAACCTTCTTATTTCCTGTTGTTGGGATTTAAGAAAGATTAGGTATAGAAGAAAAAGCAAAAAGAACAATAGAGAAAAAAGAAGATCCTTTCTCGTCGAACTAATCTTCTTTGTTTGCTGCTCCACTTTACTCGCTTGTGTTTGAGCCTCTTAGCTAATCTAATCTCTTGTCGGCTTTCTTATCGTCATTTTTGGCATCATCTTTGATGTTGATGATGAGCTTCTTTGTCTTCTCTTTGTCTTTAGTCTTTGACTTGCCCAAAATCTATTCCCTGCTGATTTATGATCGATATTGGGAAGAAAAAGATGAAGTGGAAATGAAACAAAGATGTGTGATTAAAAAAAGATTGTGCAGTCAGGGATGAGTGAAACACTTCATACTACTGTATACACAACTAGGTTTATGACCGCTATTATACCAAAACAGCATCGCTATAAGCTAGTTTTTAAAAAGCAGCGTTTTTCCTTCGCCATCATTAAATCAAATACGGTAGTTTATAGCGAACATATTTCTAACTCTGCAAAGTTCTAGCAAAATGTTATTTTGCTACAAAATGTGCTATTTCTTATTTTATCACCTCTTCGTGTCGTGTCGACATGAGATTCTTATCGAGCCATGTTTTCTAGCAAGGCAACATCTGAACTTAAAACGTGAGAAATAGACCAAGTACTAATAATAAAAACAAAAATATAAAATTTAAAAGTAAAGTCAAGATCATATGGCACTTTACATTCATTTTTACGTTTTTCATTGTTAGTAGCGACGTCTAATTGCAGTTTTAAATTCAGAGTGTATCATTTTAATGTTTAATTTGTTATTATGTAATTGTGGATGGGAAAAATGGTTAATAAAAAGACCTATTATGGTTGTAGCATTCCAATCACCAGGTAGGAATCACGCATGATGCTTCCACAAGGGTGTCATTGCTGTTGCATAACATTTCCCCATTTTGTCTTCAAGATTTTGATGATTTCACTTGTTTTCCACTCTTGAATTGCAAGGTGAGGCCTAGAGTCAAAGTTCTCCATCGACATAAGTTGTTTCCTGCTCTTTGAATTGTTTCTTCCGTCCTTACAGCAACTACACATCTGAAACATCTCTCACTAATTCTCTTTCTCGCTCCATCTCTCTCCAAGAGAATTGATGAATTGTTGTATTGGTCAACACAGGAACAAACAAAAATGAAGTAAAATGTGGTAAAGCGATGGCAGCGACAATTGAAAAAGTTATTTTTTGCAAAGTTAATTTTTGGTAATGAAAAACGAAAATTTACTGCTATCAATTACTATGGCTACAGCTAAATTTGTAGTCATAGGTGTCACAACTCTGCATGTGACGTCGAAAAACATTGATACCAATTCCGTTCATTGAGTTTCTTTTAAGAAATAACTTAATAAATATCCAAAATAACTCTACTTTAACTGTAACAGCTTAAAAAAAAACATTTTTATCAACTGGCTACAGCCGATTTCGGGCTTTTAATAACCCATTTTTTCCCCATCCTCAATTGTATAATAAGAAATTAAATATTAAAATTCAAATTTCAATTCATGACTCCAAATAAAACATCAAATCTTAAATTCATTAAATATAAATAAATGAGAAGAAAATTTCTTCGCACGTTTAAAACTCTTTTTCTCTTTAACTAAAAATCAATAAAAAGCGTTGCCTAGAAAGCAGATTGCTCTGCAGATGAAATGAAATGTTGGGTATTACAATTGAACTGAAAAACAAACAAATAACACTTGAAAAAACAAGTTTAAAGAAGTTATTGACGTATAAAAGGGCAAATTGGTTTTTAATAGAATTAATTTGAGCACGTGACACTGTAGCCGAAAAGGTGTTATCAATGCGCCACCTGTTGCACTTTTCTCCGCTCGTTGCAATTCCCTCGAAACGCATAGTGATGTGATTCATTAGGGTGATGTAAAATGGGTGAGAAAATGAAAATGGAGGAAATATTTCAATTGGGTAAAGGAGATTTAAAGTGTTTTTAAATTTCATTTACTTTCCACTTGACTTTGCTCATTCACCTGACAAATTTGTATTAAGTAAGTGATTGGGTGTAGTAAAAACGGAATAAAAAACGGATGATTGACTTAAGTGGGATTTTAGTCGTTTTTTGTGTGGAAGTTTAGAAATGGATTCATTAAGTTCTGAATTAAGAATGAGACTGTTGAAAGCTTGTTTTGAATTCTTAAATGAATTACATTTTTAGTTTGGAATAATTTTGTTGATATGGAAAATTGGAGTGTTAAAACTGACACCCAATTACAGTCGGTACAGCAATGATGTTAAACAGTAATAACAGAGGTTTCTTATACAGTACTACAATAAAAAAAATAATAGGTGCGCTTTATGTAGAAAAGAAATAATGACTTCATTTATTTTTATAGTTATAAGAATGATTTGTAAAACATAACAGATGGCTTATTTTGATGATTTCACTTGTTTTCCACTCTCGAATTGCAAGGTTGGGCCTAGAGTCAAAGTTCTCCATCGACATAAGTAGTTTCCTGCTCTTTGAATTGTTTCTTTCCTTCTCACAGTATCTCCACATCTGGAAATATCTCTCGCTCTCTCACTCATTCTCTCTCTTCTCCACTTCTCCACGAGACTCCCAATAGCACACAGCGATACAGATCCTACTTAGCAGGGGCAGATAAGATTTTGATAAGAGTTTTTCGGGGCCCAGGGCGGAACAATTTCGATCTGACACCCTTTAGTAAGAGAGTGAGAGAGAAAGGAGAAATGACCACCATTTAGAAGATCTGGGGCTCTTTACTGGACCCAAAAAAAAGAGTACAGATGACGAAAATTCAAATAACTAAATTATAATACTGCATCATGTTTCAAAATTGCTTGAGATATTGGTATACAGGGTGTTTACTTTAAGACAAACCAGGCAATTTTCTAGAATCCAGTAGCATTAACAAATTTTAAGTCAGACATGCATCATGCACACTGACATGATAACGGATCAAACTAGAGTAAAAAGTTGTAATTAGAAAGTTGTAGAGCACCCAAAGTTACTCTAGAATACATTGTTTGACGACAAAACTTTTCAAACAGTAACTCCGAAAACAATATACCCAAGCGGTGCAATGAAATTATTTATTTCATAAATAAAGTGCATTGTTGTATGTCTGATATACAATTTGTTGATGCTATTGAATTCGAGATCACTTTGCTATACGTTATCTGCTTGGTTTTTGGATTCAGTGAACAGTTTTCTAGAAAATTGACTGATCTGTCTTAAAGTAAACGCCCTGTATACAAGAATCAAATCTTTTAAACCAATATAATATGGCTGCAGTTGATGATATTGATGTTACCAACTATTTAAAAGCATCATTTCAGGTTTCATGTTTTTTATTGGATGTCTATGGCACTGCCGCAGTCAATCTAATGTAATTCGTGACAAAACTGTAAATACTGTGACCCTTGGCTCACTTTCGGTGGGATTAATAAGCTTACTTGTAGTTACTGTAATTTTATTTCCTCAATTAAGTAATATCATTTTCACACTTCATGACCTCAAATCTGGTTGGTGGAAATAACACGTTTTCATCGAATATATGTATAAAACACACAGTTCCCCAAGTCAGTCTCACTTTTATGTTCTTGGTATTGGCAACTTAAAAAATATGGAACCACGAATTGTATAAATGATGATGCACACAAAACCTCGTCTTGGGAAATAAACTTGATTTATATGTTTACCTAATGTTGCAAACAAGATTCTTAAAGTCACCGCTCGCTAAAATAACTTTCTATTTACTTTACCACGAAAAAAAAAAATATCTCGACGTTCCGGATTGGAATGTCTTCTTCACGATAGCAATCGATGCTAAAGCTATTTGGGCAAAGAAACCTTGTTTACTCATCTTTAGTTAAGACGCACGAAACGAACCCCAAATCAAATTTATATGATGACAGAAACATTTATTGTACATTTTACTCACTCGTTTTATTCTTTCTCCGCAGAGATATTACGGGAAATCGTTACCGTTCGGTCAAGCCAGTTTTCAACCGGAATACATCGGTCTACTGACCATAGAACAGGCCTTGGCTGATTACGCAGTTCTTCTAACGAGTTTAAAAGCATCGCTTAATGCAGCTAATTGCTCCGTTATTGCTTTTGGCGGAAGGTGAGTAATTACCGCCAATTTAATCCAATTTTAATTTTCTTTGAATTTTTTTTTCTCCCTTCTGTTTTTCTCTTTTGTTTTAGTTATGGTGGAATGCTCAGTGCTTACATGCGCTTCAAATACCCACACCTCATCGATGGAGCTATTGCCGCCAGCGCGCCTGTTTATCTGGTAGCGGGTTTGAGTACTCGGGGTTCGTTTTTCCCAGCTGTTACTAAGGTATGTATTTAAAGCTAGGTTTTCACTTGTGTTTCCACAGCAAGGGCTACTGCACGCCACTGCACGCATGTGTGATCACACTAGTTTCCACAAGTAAGCTGCAAGCTGCAATGTTTAACCAATCAGGAGTCAGATACTATACAAACAACATTTACAAAATGATTCTTGATTCTTGCGGTCATTGCATATGCACGCGTACAGCTTTACTTACGGCTTGCGTACACTTGCGGATTACGCACAATGCACCTTTCTGTTGCATTTGCGCTTGCGTTTATGTGGCTACACAAGTGGAAACAGCCTAAGACTATTAACGGTGTTTGAAATTATTTTGAGTGATTTGTTTAATAATTTTTCTTTGAAGGATTTTAAAGATGCTTCGCCGGTGTGTGCACAGAAGGTGCAGTCAGCGTTTACAGTCTTGACGTCTTTGGCTCAAAAAGGGACTGAAGGTTTGTTCTCGAAGGTTTGAAGGGGAATAATGGTTCAGTGTGTAGTTTTTGATTGAATGGGAAAATCTTTGGAATGTTGTACTGTCAGTAGGGCTGTCCTTATGGCTGTTAGTAGGGCTGCAAGCACTATCGCCACTAAAATTGTAATGCTGTAATCCTGACAGTCAACCATTGGTGGATAATCGAGAATTTATTGTACCCTATTGTAATCGTAAACAGTCAGGCAGAAAAATGTCTTCGGTATTGCTATACAATCACCCAACATTTTTTTTGGATTAAGCAATATGATTTAACATCAACGTGTGAAAAGCTGTGCTGAATGCACTTAAGAAGTAAAAATATAAGTCATAAAACGTATATTTGTAGATCATTTGCGTGCTACTGTAAATCATTAGGGAGTTTGCGCAGTTGCAACTGATCAGATTATCTTATGACTTATAGCCATTCAATTAACATGACCATAAGGCATAAGTCATAAAATAAGTCTTATAAGTTGCAACAGCACAAATTCCTTAATATCTAATTGCGTAACTTTACAAATTTAAACGTTTTATGGATTTACAAATTCGAAATTGCATAAAGAAAATATTGGCATTGGGTAAAACACACCTAATACGTAGGTACAGTATTTGTAGAAAATTGTCAATTAATTCTAGGGCGTTACAAATGAGTATTTATTGCAATGGAAGGTTTGTGTTAAAGAACTTTGCCACGGCTGTTGATTTTAGGCCGGAAGAATTAGCCATCTCCGTCTGTTTGTTAAATCAACAGCGATGCCATTTAACTGGGCTATGCAGTTAAGCCGATTAGGTGGCGCGAATTACGCATACGATGAGAGAAATGAAATAAGAAACCTCGAATTGAAAAAATAAAATATTTACATTTGATTTAATTTTAAAATTAATTTCTGCTGCAAAAAAAAAATCCGATTAAGCCGATTAACGGCTATAGCTGCTGGGTCAGCTGCTAAATCGCTAAAAATCTCTTCGCCACTAGCAAGATTTGACCACAAATCCCTGCAAAAACAATTTTTGTAAGGATAATAATAACTCGATATTTCATTTGTGCTGAAATCTCTGCGAACAGACTTTATGTGCTTGTGCAGCTGATAATAACGGAAACGTAAATTCCACATGATTTGAATAAAATTACATAAAACTCAGAAACATCTTATTCACAGCACTGAATATTTAAACCAAGACCATAATTACAGAAGTAAATTTTCATTTTAAATGCAAATTCGCATTTAAATTTTATCGCTACTCAGCGTATTGATTTTCAAGTGCTAATGAAATTATGAACTTTAAGAGCTAACTATTTATCTGACTCGACTCTACGGGCTCTTTGTACTTGCTAAAAATAGAACTCTCTCATTCAATGAAGCTGTTCTAATGATTTTTGCTCGTGGAGTCCTTCAGCCTGTATCTCGATGACCTGTCAAGCTGTTCAGCAGTCGGAACACAACTTAAATGCACACCTTAATACATTAACACATTACTATTGTTATTTTTCAGGTTTATTGAACATTTCCAGGAGTTTCCAGCTTTGTAAACCCTTAAAAAATGACACGGATTACAAACATCTATTAATGTGGGCAAGAAACGCGTTCGTGAGTCTGGCGATGATGGACTATCCATATCCCACAAATTTTATGGCCAATCTACCAGCATTTCCCGTTAAGGTAAAGGTTTTTCGATAAATAATAAATCTTGTTTACACAGATAAAGCGTGGTATTGTAAGAGGGAGATAGATTAATAATAAATCTTTGTTTGCTATTAGTGTAGCAAAACAAATGCATTAATGCGGTGAATCTGTTTTGGTTGTGTAAACATTAGTTTGGCATTCAAGAAAAATTTGATTCTCATGGAAAAATTTAATTGAATTGAAACGATAAATCCCGGTTTGGTTAATTCCAAGTCTTACCCAGATTGACTTAGGAAATCCAAATCTGAATTATTCGGATTTTTTTTTTGCTAGTCAACAAAACACTAAAAATTTGTTCGAATTATCTGGAATTATAAACTTTTCAGTTGTCAAAAATATGAGGTATTAGTAATTATAAATTATAATAGAGGCGTAGCGCAATTCCGTACGACTCTGTTTATGACAACGACAAACGACAAATAGTTTGTCATTTTGTTGTTGTCGCAAACAAGACATAAAAATTCGTTGTAGAGTTAGCGCAGAACACCAAACGACAAAACAACAATCGACATCGACAATTCAAAATACATCGGCTGGAGATTTCATTCTGCATGTTACATCCACCACCTCTAGACATCATAAAATGCCTAAAATCGAACAGAACATACTTATTTTAATTGATTAATGGTGTCGTACTAAAGTAATCGACATTTTACGTTTTTACTGTGGAAATGAAAAAAAATAAAAGGGATACAAAGGATACAATACAATGCAAAATTTTTGTTTCTAAATGCCACAACAATCATTATACAATGATACAGGATATAGTACCCTAAAAATTCTAAAACCTTACGGGCGATTCATTGTTCGATTTTAATGATTTTTTCAAAAGTTCCTCTATAAAGAAGCTTAGTGACAATAATTTAAGCTTCTCTACAGAGGAACTTTTAAAAAAACAATTTCGGTCCAATTTCCGTTAGCATCCTTTTGCCTGCGTTGGTGTGATTAGTAGTAGTTATACAGTTTAAGATGATCAGTAGCAACTTGGGGATCCAAATATTCATGTCCCAGGGCTCGTAAATTTACATAAACACGCGAAAATCGCATTTCTCCCAAACGTACATCACAGTTGCACACATTCATCGACAAATGTGATGTACTTTCGCGAGTAATGCAATTTTCGTGTGGTTACGCACATTTGAGAGCCCAGGGACATAGATATTCAGACTTCCCACCCTGAGAGGATTCCGAATCACACTAACATATGCAAAAGGACATTAACGGAAATAGCACCCAAAGTTCTTCTAAAAAGTGAAAAAAAAATTTTAGACGTTTCTGATTTGATCGATCCAAAAAATTGTACAAATACGCAATGCCACACTCAAAACCGATTTTATTTACAAAACCCCATATTGATTAACCATAATCATGCAGCAATTCTTGATCACACCACGAACCTTACTTTCGGATATATTGTGTCCTTGTTCCCATAATAAAAGATCAAGCACTTCGAGGCTTCGACTCACTACTGCAGAATAAATGAAATCAAAGGAGCAGACAGGACATAAGAGAAAAAATAAAACAAGCAACACCAGGAAGAAAAACACATAATCTTATTAAGGGAGAGGAGCTGTGATTTGACATTGTGCAATCCAGCTTCCGTTTAAGTCTGCAGGGCACCTCGTTAACTGCAGGAGAGGTATTAAGTGGAGTTTGATGAAGCTGATAACTTTTTTTTCTTGGGCTTCATCAAACACAGCTAGAAATGCACTTATAATTTGATCTTTGGTTTTTCCTGAACAAATTACGATGAGAAAAAAATATCGTGACTTTTATTTATTTCGATTCTAAAATAAAACGCAATTAATGGTGAAGTAAACAACTTTCCATTAGCTTGTTTACCTTTTTTTACGTTAATTTTAGTGGAGTTGAATGTCTGGGGAATTAATTTCAATTTTGGAATGTCTTAAATAAAAATTTTAAAATTTAATCGATTCTTTATTTTTAGGTTGCTTGCACGAAAATGTTGTCTGCAAAAAACAACGTTGAAGGACTTAAGGCTATCGTGGGTAAATATTTTTCGATTTTATTTTGGCAGCCACTTGATTATATTAATTTTGTTTTTTATTTTTTTTAAGGAATGATTTATAATGCCAGTGGAGATTCGAGTTGTAATGACATTTGGTCTCAATTCGTCGAGTGTGCAGATCCTACAGGTTGTGGCTTGGGAAATGATGCGGCAGCTTGGGATTTTCAGGTTAATCATCTTAATCCTTACCCTTAGAGGAGAAATTAAAGTTGTGGGCTCACTGTAATTTGTCCACACGAGGAAAAAGTTGTTTACAGTATTGCAACGTCAAAACAAAGGAAAAACTCGGACAAAATCAGTAGAATTGTTTTTCTCGAGGGGACGGACAACCCATGATTTATGATTAAATCCTGTAAATCCATGCAAAGCCATAAATTTATGCATACATTGGATTTACGGTTTTATAAATCTCGTACGACATTTTGCTGATTCTGGGTCCTCTTGGTTTTTCCTTAGTGATGACGAGTCACCTAGGGAGAAAAATTTGCAACTAAAAACGGTGGAAATGTTGCTGATGCTTCAAAAAAAATAAAGTTTCAGTATGGTGCAACTGCTAAGCCTTTTCTGATTCCTTTGGATTGATTCTCAGGCGAAAACAGATCTATTTACAGCACCTTTGTTTTTACGTTGTTTTTTTTTAGGCTTGCACCGAAATAATTCTTCCCGAAGGCACCAATAACAAAACGGATTTTTTTCCACCTTTACCATTTACTCTGGAACAACGAGATGTCTACTGTAAAAACAAATGGGGAGTCGTGCCTAGAAACAAATGGCTGGAAGCTCAATTTTTTGTTAAAGGTAAATCATCATCTCATAAATTGCCTTTCCTGCGTAACAAACTAGTTCAGCAGGGAAACAAACACATGAATCATATGATTATTGGTTTGAATCAATAAATAAAAGTAAAACAATCATTTTTCTTACTTGTTAGTTATGGATTAATTCACAAGAATGAAATGAATAACTTTATAATGAAAAATTTTTTTTTTGTAATTAATTTTCTACTATGAAACTTTCACTGTCCCAATTAAGTGGAATTGAAACTGTGAAATGGTCCTCGATAAATTGAATGCTAATAAAATGATTTATAAAGGTGGGACATCAGGTATAAAATATAACGGAAAATAAATGTCAAAGTTTAATGAAGTCAGTGCCAAAATTAATTATCGAAGCGTAGAGCATTTATCCACGCAAAATAATTTGTAACGAAGTTTGTATGAATAAATTTAATAAAATTTCGAATTTAGCCCTTAATATGCAAATGATACTCACCGCACGATAATTAAGTGGTTCGTTTCGACAGAAATGGCGTGAAAGACAATTTTAAATTCTTTATAACTTACGCGATAATTCATACCTAAAGTATTAATTTTCTTACTTCCAGGCTTAAAGGGTGCGAGCAACATCGTGTTCTCGAACGGGAATTTGGATCCTTGGAAAGATGGCGGCGTAAGTTTCGGTTTTATTTTCAATTATTTTTATTTTATGGTAGAAAATTTCTTCGTTATAAGTGAATTGGACATTGAAATAAACCCGATAAAATATTTTAAAATTAATTTAAAGACCGATAGTAATAGATTATGAACCAACACGACATATCCCGTATATGGAAACATTTTGCGGTATTGGTATATAGGCAAGCTCGGATGTGTTCATCAATGTGTTAACGATCAACGTCGTGGGTTAAAACTCACTTTTGTTAATCGAATAGAGCCAATTATCAAAGAAGATCATCACACAAGACTGTAGTTAAAGGTTTGACACGATACACGAAGAACTAAGAAGTTCCGTACGGTGTTTCAGACCGTAAATTCAAAATGGCAACCAGAGTGTACATCGGCCGCTTCCCCCTCTACGTACGCCGCGTTGACATTGCACGTTTCTTCAGAGATTACCCCCTTCGTCACATTCTTCTTAAAAACACTTATGCATTCGTCGAGTTCGTAAACCAAAGAGATGCCCAGGAAGCAGTTGACGATTTAGATGGTGAGGTGTTTTTTGGTCGAAAAGTTCGCGTCGAATTTGCCCGGAATCCCAGGGGTGGTTTTAAAGTGATCGTGGCAAATTTATCATGTACAGTGAATCAGCAGGATCTCGTGGATTTAATGAAGCAAGCCGGTGAAGTAGTTTTTGCAAAATTGCGCGAAAAATACGGAAGCGAAGCTGTCGTATCGTTCACCTCCTTCGGCGGTATGAAAACTGCCATTGAGATGTTCAATGATTATAAACTGCATGGACGGCGCATTACTGTAACCGAAGATAAACCCGTGAAAATGAATAGGAGATATAGATCACCATTACTACCTCTACCATCACCGTTACTACCTCTACCACTACCAAAACGAGATCGTTTTTTACCATTGCCACTACCAAAACGAGATCGTTTTTATCTCCGTGGTAACCCATACAAATTTAGAACCGAGTCTAGATCGCCATTGCAAAGAAGAAATATCTGTGCTGATAGATACGAGTTTCGCCCAGTGAACCGTCGTTATTCGAGGTCAAGATCGCCAATGCGAGTGTACCAAGCTAAAACTAGGGCGAGATCACCCTTCCAAAGCAAATCAAGATCGCCTTCCGGAACCAGCCCAAGTTCCATATCCATTTCGGAACCTAGTTCGAGCAGTAGCGAAAGTCAGTCTTTGCCACCATCCCGATCTAAGTCGTGTTTACCCGACAAACTTCATGACAATTGCGGAAAATTTCGTCATAAGAACGTAATGATCCAATTCACTTAAAATGAAGAGATATACCCGTTAACTTTTTTTAAAAAATACAAAACAGTGCCAAAATTTTTTTTTCTTTTAATTTTAGGTTTTGAAAAATATCGGCCCATCAGTAATTGCAGTTCCAGTGATCGGTGGTGCACATCATTTAGATTTAAGGGGCCACAACAAGGCGGATCCACCTTCGGTGTTGAAAGCGAGGTCTACCGAAATGTACTACATCCAAAAATGGGTTAAAAACAACTAATGCCTTCAAAACTTAACTTTAATCATAATCAAAATCAAGATAAAACTAAATTTTTTAAATATTCTGTAATATCCCATTGATTTGTTGCTTCTTTCGATATTTTTTTCTGTAATTTTTTAAGTGTAACATTTAAATTTGATGTAATAGTTTGCTTGTCTACCGTGCGCGGAAGGCAATAAACTATGTTATTCACTTCGTCTTCGATTTGTGTGAAATAAACCGATGGAAAAATATTTTTCAGTTTCGATAAAACTGTATTTTTCAACGCCGAATCGCGGCAGACTAAATTCAAAATCAAAAGTCCTTGAGAATTCAACGAGTTTTTCATGCAGCGCAAGATTGAATCGGACACAAACGATTGTGGTGGACAGCTCATTCCGACCGTCGAATCTTTACCATCTACGTCCAACATGATTACGTGATATTTCGGTTCTAAAAAGTTATTTCGTATTTTAATATTTTTACAAATAAAAAATAAATAATAAATCATTACCTGTATCTGCAATCTGATTTAAATATTTAATTCCATCGTCAACGTGAACTTTTAACTTATCGTTCGGAGTGAAGTTGAACCATTTTGTCGCAACTTCTACCATGGATGGATCAATGTCGACCACATCCGTTATCGCTGCTGGAAAATTTTTATGTATATACATCGGTAATCCGCCACCGCCAAGTCCGATGAGCAAAATTCGTGCCGTCTTATCTACAGAAAGATCGG